>VYZW01008061.1:0-13531 GCA_013401315.1 Balaeniceps rex
AGCAAAAGCTCCCTGTTCAGCCAGGCCAGTCATCTTCCCTGCTGGTTCGTCTTACAGCACATGGGGACAGCCTGCTCCTGCGCCTTTAAGACTTCCTTCTTGAAAAATGCCCAGCCTTCCTGGACCCCTTTGCCCTTCAGGACTGTCTCCCAAGGGACTCTCTCAACCAGTGTCCTGAACAGGTGAAAGTCTGCCCTCTGGAAGTCCATGGTAGTGGTTTTGCTGACCCCCCTCCTTACTTTGTCAAGAATAGAGACCTCTATCATATCACGGTCGCTAAGCCCAAGACGGCCTCCGACCACCACATCTCCCACCAGTCCTTCTCTGTTTGTAAACAGCAGGTCAAGCAAGGCACCTCCCCTGGCAGGCTCACTTACCAGCTGTGTCAGGACGTTATCTTCCACACACTCTAGGAATCTACTAGACTGTTTCCTCTCTGCTGTGTTGTCTTTCCAGCCCATGTCCAGTAAGTTGAAGTCCCCCACAAGAACAAGGGCTAGCGATTGTGAGACTTCTGCCAGCCGCTTATAGAATGCTTCATCTACCTCTTCATCCTGGTTGGGTGGTCTATAACAGACTCCCAGCAGGATATCTGCCTTGTTGGCCTTCACCCTCATCTTTACCCATAAGCACTCGAACTTATCATCACAACCGTCGAGCTCTGTACAATCGAAACACTCCCTAACATACAGAGCCACCCCACCACCTCTCCTTCCTTGCCTATCCCTTCTGAAGAGCTTGTAGCCATCCATTGCAGCACTCCAGTCATGAGAGTCACCCCACCATGTTTCTGTGATGACGACTAAGTCATAGCTGTCGTGCTGCACAATGGCTTCCAGCTCCTCCTGTTTGTTGCCCATGCCGTGTGCATTGGTGTAGATGCACTTGAGCTGGGCTATCAATTTCACCCCCAACATTGGCATGCCACCCTTTGGCTCCTCTCTAGTGAGCCTGGTTATATCCCCTTCCCCCTTCTAACCTAGCTTAAAGCCCTCTCGATGAGCCCCTCCAACTCATGGGTGAGAATCCTTTTTACCCCTTTGAGATAGCTGAACTCCACCTGTCGCCAGCAGGCCTGCTGCTGTGTAAACCTTCCCATGATCAAAAAACCAAAAATTCCAGTGATGGCACCAGCCTCTGAGGCATGTGTTAATCAGGTGAGTTTTCCTGTTCCTTTCAGTATTCTTCCCTGCTACTGATGGGATTGAGGAAAACACTACCTGTGCTCCTGATCCTTCAACCAATCGCCCCAGTGCCCTGAAGTCCCTTCTGATCACTTTTGGACTTCTCTCTGCAACCTCATCACTGCCAACCTGCATGACCAACAGCGGGTAATAATCAGAGGATGGAACCAGACTGGAGAGTTTCCTAGTAACGTCTCTAACCCGGGCCCCAGGGAGGCAGCAGTCTTCCCTGTGGGATGGGTCTGGTCGGCATATTGGGCCCTCTGTTCCCCACAGAAGGGAATCGCCTATGACAATTACCCTCCTTTTCTTCTTAACAGAGGCAGTCATAATGCGTGGGGCTGACTGTCTCACCCTAGGCAACCCCCTGGATGGATCTTCACCTACATCTCATTTGCCTGGCCCTCAAGTTCCAGAGCCCCATATCTGTTGTGTAACCGCAACTGAGAAGGTGAGGGAGGCTGGGAGAGGATTTGCCTGCCGCCCCGAGCAGGGACCTGTTTCCATTCCCCCCCGTCTCTTAGGTCCCCTCCTTCTGCTTGGTGGCAAGAGGGTAGGGAATCCTCTGCTTCTTGTGGAGCCTCCATCTGCTGCCTTGGCCTCAGGGATGGTAGGGTGTGGCTCCACCAATCTATCTCCCTCTCACACTCCCTGATACTCCTTAACCTTTCCACTTCCTCTTTCAGCTCTGCCACCAGGCTGAGCAGATCATTCACCTGCTCACACCAAAAACAGCCTTTGTCTCTGCTGCCCTCCGGTATGAGTGACAGGCTCAGGCACTCCCTGCAGCCAGAGACCTGGACAGCTGTATGCTTGTGTGGGAGCTCCGTCTGGGTCACCACATTCCTTCTAGTGATGGCATTCAGGTGAGTGGAAACCATAGCTAGGTCCTCTGCTGGAAGGGTGACAACCACCAGTTCAGTTACCCTGTAGAGCCAGGAGGGGGGACTGCGCCCTGCCCGTGCAAACTGCCATGCCACGCCCTTCTGACTCGCCACTCCCCGTTCACCATGCTCCTGGTCGCTTGTGGTCCCTGGGGGCCGCTCTTGTTTGTGAGGGGGTTTGGCCGCCGTCACTCCTGTCCCCGCCCACGCTGAGTCAGAGCTGCTGCTCGTCTGGAGCTCACTCTTTCCTGCTCTGGGGGCAGGGGGCTGGGGTGCCCTCTCTCTCCCTGTGCTTTTGCCTTCGCAGTTTTGCCACTGTTTTGCCACCTTAGGAAGGGTCCCCCAGCGTGATCCTCCGCTCCGGAGCCCTTCGCCTCAGTGGTTTCGCTGAAATGGTGGGTACGGTGGGTTTTAAACTGCCACCTAAACTACCAAGGCCTAAGATAATCAGGCTTTTTCCCAATGATTTTTGCTATCTTTCTGCTTTGGTTGCATTGTATTTTCTTCTCAATGCAAGTACAAAACCCAGAGCTCCTGCTGACATGGAGAGATTCTTCAAAATAAATGCTAATATGATCTACCTCACCTCCCAGATACAGGCTCTCATTTTGAACACACTTTGTGATAGTTCCCAGTTTCACCCTCCAAACCACAGGACAAACTAATGCAAGCTACAGCCTGGAAAGAGAAATGCCCACTTCTAAATTAATTTAAAATACTCTCTGCAAGTACTTAAAAAGAAACACAAGAAGAAGATTTGTGTTATTGTCATTATTATTACTTAATACATATCCGGGGAATCTAATCTAATATGCCACCCTGCCTTGCAGTGTTGAAGTCCATCAAACAAAATTAACCAAGTGGAATTAATTAATTCCTTTGATACTACCCAGTTTGAGTACTGAGTGTTTGGGGCTTTTTAAACCTTCAAACTGGCAGCTGGGATAAATTATTTCTTTTAAACAAATATGCAGATGAAAAAATGTTCGCGCTGAAAAGAGTATTTTTTCTGTCTTGATCTAAGGTCATTTAGGCTTCCTTCTCATATTGTAATTTTTCCTATTATTATCTATTTCTCTCTCTACCATTCTAGATGTTGGGGTAGTACATAAACGTTATTTCAGGCCCATATTAAGCCAAGGCAATAAAATGTTTAGAACAGAACCTAGGTATGGAATTAGTAGCGGACTAAGAAGCCCTTTTCTTCTCCGTTAACACTGGCTGGTGTAATATGGGCTCTCACATGACATTGTATTGTCATCGTTAAGTGACTACATAGCCCTTTAGACTGGAACTGCATTTTGGTCCTGTTACTTCTTGTCTTAGCTCTGCAAACATGCAAAACAGCAGCTTTATACGTATTTGTATATTTATGATCATTTCTCCACTCAGGCATCTTTTCTTTAGGCCAAGAGCCTAAACCAGCATTTTTTTCTCCCAACATTTTATCACGGGTCATGTTTACTACAGCAATGCTCATTTGCTCAGTCTCGCCTGAACTCTCTTCAATTGCTTCATATCTTTTCTGCAGTATACCGTAGAAATGGTAGTTCATCTAAAGCCTTGTCAATGCTCAGATAACTTCCTGTATTTTACAGGTGATACTCCTGCTTATATGTTTGCTTTTCATATGACATCATGAACATGACATGACTTGTTCAACTGTTACAACTCTTCAACTGTCTGAAGAACTGCTGCCTATTCCCCATCTTCTGTTTGTGCACTTGATTTTTCCTTTCACTCTGGTGTCTCATACTTCCTATTTTTAAATTATGCCATTGCAGATTTTTCCCAACCATGCCTCCGACATAGCAGAATTAGTATGAATTCTTATCTTCTTCTCCAGTGTCTTTGCAAGTCCTTCCCAGGTTACACTCTGCAGTTTTAATAAACATGATTTCTGTTCCATCAGGCAGGTTATTAATTAAAAAGTTAAAAGATTAGATTTGGGCTATAGGCCTGCAGAATTACATGCAAAATATTATTTTGTGTGAGGATGGAATCACTGAAACACTACTTTTTCTCTCGGTTGATACCCATCAGTTTCATCATATCAGCTTCCCTCCGGCAATTTTCTTTTGTTGTCTCACAGAGTCCCCGTGTATCCCTTTCCCACTAACAGATTTTTTTTTTTTTCACAACTGAAGACAGAAGACAGGAACAGGAAAATGCCCTATGAGGTTTGACTGTTCAGTGTTCCTCAATGTCTGCCCACAAGTCTGCCGAACCCAATTTCTCCTGCTTCTTCACTTTGCTGCTAGGCTGATACAAAGTGCACAAAGCATAACCTCATTTTTCCTGGGGCCTGGGAAAATACATCTTCCCACTAAAGAACATAAATAGCTTCCTAGTATTGTCCCACCAATGATGAACCCAGTCATTTCCTTCTTCCTGGATATACAAAAAAGTTTGCCCAGCCATGCCAGATTCATCGCTGTCTTGTTATTCATGGATTATGGGGATGTGCTACTACTTGGGGAGGAAACAAGTCAAAACAAAAATCTAGTCCAGATATATCAATAAAACTGAGCAGAATAAAGAATCGAAGTCTAGACTATTCAAATACACCTAATCCAGTAAAAACCTTCTCTTATTGTAATGTGCCAGTCACTGTGGTTTTATTGTGCCTAATATATTTGCATATATATACTTGCAAATCCTAGCTAACATTTCCAGACCACGTTCAGACCACCTACTGCAGCATCTCATGTAGATTCAGTCTATATTATTATATCTATTGCCAAAAAGCAATGAGCAATATAGACACAGATGGTGAGAGTCACGTCACGGATGGTGGGATGCATGTCACCTAACTTGTAAAGTCTTCAGAGTTAGCATCCGTATCTAAAGCAGGTAGTCTAGACTTCCTTTATGGAGAGTGGACAGAAATAGGAATTTCTCAGTTGCAATTTGTCACAACCTAAATCACACATTTAAAAAGGATTAGATGAATCATGGCCTGGAAACGCCTATTGCTTTCCCTTACTCATAAAAAGAATCAACATGATCCATATATCCATCAATATTGGACATATTCAAACTTGGAAAAGAAGAATCTCAGCAGAAAGCTTGGAGCTGACATGTCCCAGACAATCCACAGACAGAAACAAAAGTAGTGTCCAGGTTATTGTCATGTGTTGCCCTACTTTTCTTTGCTGACCTGATGGGAATAAATATGGCCCCTGGAAGTGCTACCATTCCCCGGGACCTGGAGACTGTATTAAGGGCTCAAGCCCCTTCCCTTTGTGCTAAATGTCTGGGTGAGACCCAGCTGGATAATGTGACTATTCCAACTTTCAAAACTGGGCCACAGAGGGCAAAACATTAATTATAAGTTCATATGACTAGCTTTTCTCTAAGAAGCAACCTTCTGAGTTGCTAAATTAAGTTGAAATGGTGTGTTACCACGAAAGTGAAGGCATTTATCAGTCAAGGATCTTTAAGAGTACATCACTTGAAAATAATGTAATGCATGGTTTTGAAGGTATAATACCACATCCTTGGAAGTGCAGGGGAGTGGATGTGACTTACACGGATTTCGGCAGGATCTTTAATACATCACAATGCATAGGCAGGTGGCGAACAATATCAGTGAAAGCAGGGAAAAGGACCAGGGGCTTAGTATGCAGAAATCCAAAGATGTAACTTTTAAGATTGCAAGTACACAGAAATCATTGGTGGTATGAGGATGAGGATCCACATCATGAGGATCTAGAAAAAGCAAGGGGTCTGTCATTATTTATCCATGCTTTTCTTAGGCTTGATTCTGGATCAGTACAATTAATGGCAGCTCTTTGGAAAAATGGGATTTGGTCAGGATATGCAGGATCAGACTCATAGTTTGGAGAAGCCAAACCTTAAGTGTACTACTTGAAACAACTAAAATATCAGATAATTGGAAAAGGTACTCACTAGCTGGGGAACAAGCAGCTGGTGAAGAGACAGATTTCCGAGGTTTCAGAACACATATGGCAATACATCAGAAGAAAGCAGACAGACAAGCCCTCAATTAAGCAAAACTCCTCAGTTTCTTTTAAAGAAACTGGTGAGGCTCTGAACAAGCAATACAATAATGACATCCTACTCAATATTTTTGTGTTACATTTATATAGAACCATTAACAGCATCCAACACAGAGCCAGGCCTCAATAACTAACAGATGAATGGATAGAGGAAGAACAGGCTTATGGTCTGAAACAGGGAAAGGCTCCAAAATGCTCAGAAGAATAAACATGTTGGATTTAGGAAGGAAACTGCTGGTGATTTCACTACCATTTCAGATACCTTAAGGGAAAGTGCAGCTCTTTAGAGTGACCCAGCTGGTTTGTCTCTGGGAATCCACTTAAACATTGGTCCTTCCTTTCATGGATCATCTCCAAAAAAAGTACAGGAAGCAAAGATCCGCTGTTTTTAAAGTTTGTCTACTCCAACAGGAAAAAACAATGAGACGGTCTCTCATTTCCAAGGACATCCTGAAAGCAGGCAGCAAGCACTCGTCTTACTTCACCAAATGGACAACACATTAGACAATCCAGAAGAAACGTAAAAAAAAGCTTCAGCACTCCTTTTGTTTTGGGACATTTCCTTTGTGTATCTTTCTGACTGGATATTTAATATTGTTCCATATCAAGTGGCTGCATATTCTACTGTATTAAAAGGCACTAAGCAGACCCTTCAGATTTGTAAATTTTAATGGCTATTAGCATGGTGCTAAGCTACCACAGTGCAAATGTATGACTACAGACATAACTGATTTGCAGCCAATCAGGTGAGATACGAGTGGGCAGATTACATGTCAGTGTTCAGCACTTATTGGGGCTGAACTGTATAATACATGTTAAGAGATGCTGGCTGCTTTTCTGGCCACTAGATTATGATACCACAAGAAAGGGCAAGTCTCCCAGAACTGGAACTTGGTCCCCCCGTGAATGTGATGTGTTGGACACATCATACATATGCAGAAAAGTAGGAGAAATAGTTGGGTGACTGATGTGCATATACAACTATTCTTTTGCATGCATAAAGTGTGTAATTACATTCACTTAATTTGTGTGTTATATTCTAATTGACTATTGTATCAGCAAACCTCACAGATAAGATGATGAATTTTTGCCATATTTACAGACATAATCTTACCCTCAAAGTTTTCAGTAATTTGCGGTCTTGTTATTTATTTCTTTTGTCTTCAGATGTTTCCGCACAGACAGGAATTACAGGAATTTCTAACTGTTTGGTATAGAATTATCAAGACCCAAGAGTTTTAAAAACATGAAAAATATTTATCATAGGAAAAGGAGGAATCAAAGACATTTCAAAAGGTAAATTATGATTCAAGCTTCTTGTCAAGACAGTTTTTATTGGTACACCTAGATAAGCAGTGGCATAAGTATATATGAAAAACTGTAACAGGTTCTTCTACATAAAGGAATACATAAAATATCTGCCCCGACCTTGACGAAGCAACGTTTCTCTAGTGAAAGCATCCACCAGCAGCAGTCTGGATTCATCATTGATATTGTTGGTTTGGAAGCCTCCTTTCTGTCAAAATGCTTTCAGTGACATTTCATCTGCTTTGGTCTCCATCTTTTCCTTCCTTGTCTCCCAAGGATATATTCCTGTTCTGGTGAAATGTGTACATACAACTCAGACCTTTGAAGCCTGCTGGCAAATCATCACCTGCACTATATTACAAAGAGTTTTCCAAGAGGGTGGCATTTGGTTCCAGAGTCTGCAGCCCCATCCTGGGGCACATGGCACTGCTTTGATACAAGCTCCTTCCAGAAACTTCAGTAGAATTGCACATCATATAATTCAAACTGAGTGAATTCAGTAACAGGTGCCCTCAGCTTTGAAAACAGATGCCTCATAAATAGCATCCAGACGTTAGAAAACCCGAGGACTCCTGAGGACTTCACAAAGCATAAAAGGAAGCAACATTAATATACAGTTTGGAGGAATCTGGTGCCAAAAGAAGAGCAGATATTAAAAGCAAACACCAAGAAAAAATAGCTGTTTTGAATAGTTGCTACAGTTTTAGGCATTGGGGAGCTGTAAAACTTCCTCAGCCATTCTTGTTGCTATCATTTTCCTACATTGTCACTAATACCCAAACTACTGTAGTAATTTACTTTTACCTTATTGCTCTGCTTTTCCAGCCCTTCTAATGAGATAAACACTTCTGACAGTGTTGAAACTTGAGGTGACAACAATTTGCAAGACAGACCAGACACAGACTATGAACAGCACAAGTTATAAATAAAAAGGAGGAGGGGGGAAAAAAAGTATGTAAGTATATTTTGCATTCCTTGGAGTCAGACCAGAGAAGAAGGACCCCAGTTCTCACTGCTGAGAGGTATTTGAGATAGCGGGGAGTTGGCTCAGTGCATGACTATCCATAAAGCTTGGCTCCAAGACCAAACTGGCTTTCTGATTACATTAAACAAAGCAATGGCTGCCTTTGTGGTTCATGTACTTGAACTGTGCTCAGGAGAATGACCAGTTTGAACCTCATGGGTGACCTTTTACAGGGGACATAGAAAATGCTTACTTTGTGCGAGGAGGGTGTGCCATGAAAAGCTAGTTTTAGTAGTGCTGTGTCCAGAATAAATACAGCTGAGGAAGTACAGAGCTTTGCCAGGGCTGCTTTCCTTTCTAGAAGAGCTCCACACAGTATTGGCACACCTACCCTGCTCCCTGACAGCCTGAACGACAGAGACAGACAGATGTCTCATTCAGAGGTAGCTTGTTTTACTTTATTGCACCCTTACTCTGGACAGAATAGTCATCATCTCTCTCTGCTCCTCCTCTGCCTGTTTCTAAAAGAATTTCTTTCCCACTCCTTTTTCTGGAGCTGTTCCCCACTTCATCTTTGTTCTGCAATATTACCTAATTTCCTATTGTTTACTACAATACTACATACTACAATACTTCAACTACTATTACTTTTTATCTTGTTGCCTTTTATTAAATCATATGATTACCTCCTACTTCTCACTTTCATGCACCAAACCATGCTTGACCACTTTGTTTGCCATGTGTTTTGTCAGAATAACATTTGTTGGTAACGTCACATCCTTTTGAGAGCATTTTGGGAAAGTAACAACAAGCAGGTTATTTTTGGTAGAGCACATTTTGTCACACCAGGGAAGAAGAAGTTACATTGCAAGGACAAATGTGTCATGATTTCCAGGGGACACCAATCTGTTTAGAAGCCATAACTGCAGGTGCGAGAGAGCTCGTGGCATCACACTAACGTCCACAGCAGGATAAGAGAGAAATCCTGTAGCGAATGACTCTACAGTGAGAAACTTTGATGACTTGGGCTCATGCTGAGAAAAGCAGTTGCACTGAAGTCATGGAATAAAGTAGAAAACAATATATCCTCCTACTCAATTGTTCTCTCTGGGTAGTTTTTAAGTATTCTGAAACCCAGGTCAGAATTTCTTTTATTTCCAACTGAGCTCTATCGTTTCACATCAGCAGAGAATTTGGTCCTCTCTCTTTTGCACAGGGAAGGGCTATATTAAATTTAACACCTAATATCACTCTCAGTTACACAGTGATAAATCTGAAGCTACTCTACTCTTCTGAGCTCAAAGTACCAAGCACAAATCCAATAGGTTTATCCCACTTTTACAGTGAGATAACAGAAAATAAGCTGTGCTTTGGGACATTAAGACTAGAAGTAACATACAGTAAAAGGACTAATCTTGGAAATAAATATTGGGATTGTACAAATACAAGAAATAAAAATCTCCATAGGCAAGGAGAAAAGAGTTAAGACACTCTGCCTGGAATTGCAATCTATTTTCTTCTCCGGGTAGAAGCTGTCCCGGACCTGATATGCCAGCTGCTGTCTCTGATGTATGTCTCCTGCCACCCCATATGCTTCATGTATATGCTTGCATATCACTCTGCAGTCAGCCAGCAGTTTTGAAATGTCACACTGATAGCTCGCTTGGTGACACTCCCCACTCTCTGTGCTTATGACTTAATTTGTAGGTCTCAAGTCTACTTGTATACACATAAAGGCAGAACCAAGGAGGTGGTTTGCAGTTAATTTCTTGATCAGCACTACAACAGCGAATGCTGGAGCGAGCTATTACAGACGGTTTCATTGGCCTGTGGCCTGTAGGGACAGAAGAGACATCACAATCGTGTCATCGGATACTCTGCCCTTTACAGTCCATAGATTTTTTATTGGATGATTCACAGATTAATATCTTCAAGACCACTCAGGCCACAGAATGGTATTGAACCAATAACTTCTGTTTGACTTATAAATCTTCCAGCAAGGTGTCTGTAAGGTTTCAAGAAATAGAAAAATTCATACTTTTTCTCAGTACTTTGTTCCAGATCTTGGTTGTTAAAAAATTGTGTCTTTTTTTCTTATTTCTGTTGTAACAGAGTAAATGCACAATTGTTAACTCTCATTAAACTTTCCTCCACTGATTCAAAACCCTTTCTAGTACCTGATTTTTCCTTCCCGTGGAGATACTTGCAAGCAATAATCATATTGCCTCTTGATCTTCTTTTTGATAAGCTAAACAGATGTATTTCTGCAGCAAGGCTTTGGCCTTGTATGAATCACAAACCCAATATACTTAAAGTTATCTATCTTCCATGCTTTCAAAATGGAAAAGGAAAAGCTCCTCCGTGATGATGCTTCTTGTTTTCCAAAATGTTGACAAGACCACAGAAGTTAGCTCAAGCCACCACAGTTCCCAGAAGAGGTGAGGTCAGCCATTGGTTATTCATCTCAGACTTTTTACAAAGATCTGCAGCTGATGAGATTTTTTTAGAAGTGAAAGGACATATTTAGTTTCAAGCAGTCAAATGGCCTTCCAAGGGAATTCAGACAGTCTATGTAAGGGGCAAATGTCCCTGTATAGTCAATGGAGGAAAATTAAATGACCAAAAGGCAACTTAACATGTCTAAGAGAGGTACTCCTCCTTCTCTGCTTCAACAGGTAACCGCCATTTCTCCGTGGGGTGGTCAGACCCTCTCACACTGAGTGGGTTCCCACATGGACCTCACATCATAGAAATGGTGGGGCACAGAGGAATTCCAAACGTGAACCCAAAGAAGTCCTGTATAGCAAATGTTCTGCATTCACAATGACAAATACACTATTCAAAACAGACACCTGACAGAGAAAAAGCAAGGAAGAATCTAAATCATTTAGTGGCCAGAGCGCATACCCAGAAACCCGGAGTTCTCCTAAGGGTTTTTCACCCTGGGGGCATGAAATCAGTGATCTCACTTGTCTATAATGAGCTCCAACCACAACACTATGCCATGACCCCAATGGAAGATAATTTCTCGGCAGAGCCGAGAGGTAAAAATAGGCAAGAGTTATCAATGTCTATCTGTGGCAAAGACATCAGTTAAGAGTAAAGTGGACATGCAGTGACTTCTCATTGTGCTTGTGTACATTTTACAAGGAGAGACTATGTTGATATAATTTTTAGTCTGACAGATTTGTCCACATTTTTACTTTCAGAACATAAACGACATAAGATTTTTGCCTGATTTAGGTTAAACTAACGTGACTTTTAAATGGAGAAAAGCCCTTCATATCTCAGTATTATAGGTGTGTTTCTCTTTCTAGTTAATATTTGCAGTACAGGATGCTTTTAAATCTTTTTTTCCCAGTGATCAAAAAACTTAACGTTTCCCACCTTTTCTGTCAGTACATTGCAGGTGATCTTCTGTTCCTCTAAGGTATCCAAATAATTTTTAGCTCTCTGCCAGCAAACTGCAGTTTTGCGATATCAGCTTGCTAGCAGAGTATGGAGAATTGCTGGAACCATTCAGTCATCTTTCTGGTATTAGGATAAACCCATGAATAGAATTACTGAATCTCCCCACATACCTTCCGAAGCTTGAAAGACACTGACCTGACACTGTTAAAAAGCTGACTATAAACATAAATACTTTTTCTGTGTGTGTGTATGTGTGGAAATAATGTCTAGGTATTGCCCATGGCCATTCAATTTGCCATTGCATTGACAACTAAGTCAATGCTGACTTTAGTGGACAATATGAAAATGTTAACTGATATGATTACAAGAGGGTTAGATTGTTCATATACATGCACAGCTAATTTGTTACAAGGTACAGCTAACTGTCAACACTCTCCATGTTTGGGCTGGACTGACAGCAGGGTAGTTGTGCTAGATCACCCATGATTTAGGAGAAGTTAGATGGGAAGATTAACAGGTCAGGTCTAGCAGCAAATGAAGTATACAGTAACATGAGAGAAAACCAACACTGTTATTTGGTGGAGGCATTTCTGACTTTTTTTCAGGTGAATTGCACATTTTTAATACCTTAGGAGGACAAAACATCATCATAACCACTGTGAATCACAATGGGTTTATATATAGACAATATCTGAGTACTCTATTCAGTAAGATCAGATACCAGCAAGACACTACCATTTTATTTTTTGTTTTATATTTTAGCTGAGATACTCTAAGCTAGATCATTTACATGGGAATTGGGCCCAGATCCCCTAGATATCTTTAAGCACTTCTTTCCCTCCTTTATTTCTGCACCTACAAAAAGTATACAGCAACATTTGTACAGATACCAAATGTGTGATCTCACAGCCCAAAGATTAATTGTTTTAGGCTATTAGGTACAGCAAAATTCTGAAACTTTGAAGGTACTACAGAAAAAAATATTTTTTAATGGTAGCTAGTGAAATTCAATTTTCTAGGGGTTATTCCCAGTTCTAAACTGGAAAGAAAATGGTCTTATATCCGATATATGATAAACAGAGGGATAATTTATTAAGTATTTGCAATTACTCTTCTTTTGTAGAAGTTACTTGCTTCCTTTGAAAAAATTCTACTCTTTTATTAGAACTTGTATACGTCCATCTCACTATCAAAAAGTATATCTAAAGTTGCATTCTAAATATCTACTAACACAGTACTAATAAAATATTGCTGAGTAAATTTCTGAAGCCATTGAAGCTGAGAGCAACCATTCTCACTGATGCAAATATTAACAAGGACTACAGTGACTAGAAAACAGTAGATGTTTTCAGAGAAAGGTCAGGATTTGAATTAATGTAAAAAAAAAAAACAGTAAAAGAAACAAGTCAAAATTTATTTGGCTGTAATTACTGTACTTTTCAAGCAATTAAAGCTTGAAAAAATGTGTAATATGCAACAATACCACTTTAATTAAATTTATTTAAACTATAAGCAGGACATTTCAGAGGATATCTGACAATTGTTTTTTGAAGTTAAAAAAAGAAAACAACAGAAGATGGTGGCGGGTGAAATTTCAAATGGTGGAATATTGATACAGAGTGTTAATTAACACAAGAATGTTTATTCACACTGCATGGTTCATATAATCAGTTGCACTTACTAAATGAGGATTTGATTGTCCAGTATTCCAAAGCATACCAGCCGAAGTCTTGCAGAGATGAGCTGGGGACTCCTGAG
>VYZW01008062.1:1603-36923 GCA_013401315.1 Balaeniceps rex
ATCACTAGCTAGGAATATATTAACTTTCAGCAGAAGAAATTTCTGTCACATCATTGTAACATGTTTGTCAACCACCTGATGTCTCTACTGGGATAATAGAAGCTTACCTGAATTGTCATACCTTCAGTGAAGTCATTGGTTATCCTTTAGACACTAAAAATACCCAAAGAATCAATTGATAGCAAGGCAAGGTGATGATCAAGTCAGGCCCCGAGTACTTTGGGCTGCACAGCAGCAGCTGATACAGGTTTATTCTTTCCATTACCACGAGTTCTTTAATGCACTAGTTGAGCAATCTCTGGTTGTCCTGCACTAGGTAAAATACCCTTTCCCAGACAAAGATTAGAATCTGAATCAGATCTTCATCCTCTTACCACCGTTTTCCACATTCCACTAAAATCAGTAGTATTTTGGACTCAGTGAACAATGCAGAACTTGGTCTGCTGTATGTGTGAGGTCCACTGAAAGTTCATACTTTGGAATTAAATACAGATTATTGCAGAAGCCAGGAGTTGCCATATGTCCATAGTAGTCAATTTTCTTTATCTGTTTAATGGCTAGGTTATATCCAAAGCTTTTATGTATGTAAATGTTATTTGCATATGGCTTTAAGGCATGTATATATGAATGTATACCTAGATAGATAGGTAAATATAACCTTAGATAGCTTGATAGCTTTGGCAGAGCATAAAAATGAACAGTGAATGCTCCAGAATTTCAATGAAAATCAGGGTTTTAGAGAACTCAAAACCAAAGATATATGCATTATAACAGCATACACAGACAACTTTACATACAGCATTTATTTGCAACCCTGTATCAGACTAAAACATGCAGATTAAGACCATACAGTACAGTATAGTAAGAGGCAAATAGAGCTAAATAAAGACAAGTATAGAGACATGCTGAAAAAGAAAAGAAAATGGTTGTCAGAGGACAACAGAAAGTGAGAGAGAGCTGTAAACTAAGCTAATATTGAATCAATAAAAATAAGGAAGGACTGACGTGAAGAGACGAATGACAAAAAATTACAAAGTCAAAAATACTAGAAATAAATTAAGAGATGCTGTAGGTAAATGGCAGATTGCATAGACTTCCTCAGTTCAAAACAGTAGTCATGGATGAAACCAAACATCAGGAGATAAGTACAGGACCACAAAGGCAAATTAGGAAAGATACTTGAACAACTGCATTCCTAGGGAATAAAAGTTAACCAGGAGGTACATGGCAGAACAGTGTGACTAAACTCAGCAGAGGTATCTGGAGGTTAAATCAGATTTGGTAGCAGAAAGGAAACAGAGAAGACCATTGCGTAGTTAAGGAGTGGAAACTGAACAACCTGAAGAAATACTTCCAATAGTAACCTCTTAGTCACTTCTGAAGGGTATAGTGGACATTTTGATAAAAACTTCCAAAGGGTATAGGAAGAGGAAAAATATGATATGAGAAGGAAAATTCTCAGATAATAAAGCTGTCAGAGATAAAAGATCTTCACCAACATAATATCTAGATAGAAATTCCATTGGTTAGTCAACTATAGTATTTAAATATATTATTTTAGACTACACCTTCAGTAAAGAAAGTATCAGATATAAATTTACAACAACAAACAAGATTCAGATAGGAAATATAAAGATCAAATAATTACCTCATTGTCACAACAAAAATACATGAATGAATGACATTTATTTCTGTATAGACTTCATAGACTTTCACAAAGGCTTTCATAGAATTTATGGAACAAATTTAGAGAAATTCCTGGGCTATTAGGTAATTTGACAAAAAATGTTAGCATAACTATGATTATATGAAAGGTTAGAAAATAAGTAATATTAATATATATTTAAGGCAACTACAGGTACCAGCAGAAATGTCTTATACCAGGTATGTTGGAGTGGGAAAAAAAAACAAACAAGCAAAATGAAAATACACAATCAACCCTCCCTATCCCCATCCAAAATCCACCCCTTAAACATTGAACATTGATGCAGAACAAGAAATCTGAACAATGAGAAAAGAAATAAAGAAATTCAGTACTTCAGCTGTCTTGGCAACAAAAAGAATAAAATGGGTGGAAAGTGGAATGAAATTAAGGTCAGAATAGCAATGAACAAATAAACCTTTGTAATGTTAAATCCAGCTAGAGAAAAAGAAAATGTCTGGATACTAAAGTCTGCATATTCAATAAAACATAAAGACAAATTCACTATGCAGAGCCACAAACTGGGGACTTAATGAGATCCTCCAAACTGAACTCCAGATCTTCATAAACTGCTGTTTTAAAAAAATCTTCAGTATCTGATTGCCAGGACAAATGCTACGAGAAAAGGCAAAACTAAAGTCATTTGGGATTAGAAATAACTGATCAAAAACTGCGATATTTGGAATGCCTGTAAGCACTAATAAGACTCACCTGTGACAAGACTATTCAATGAAGAAAGTTGAAGTGGAAATAATACATTTTGAAGATTTAAAATGAGGTTTCCTAGAAAACAATTAAGATGACAGAGATGATTGTAAAAGACAAAGATAAAATAGCACAACAGTAGCAACTGCATTCCAAATTGAATGTGGAAGACTAAATGGACAAATGAATGTATTATTCTGCTGCATTTTTAGGCACACCTTGTGGTTGGTGTTTGAACACATTTACAATTCCTTCCTGATCCCACAATGGGACACGATGACTGCACAAGTCACTTCAAAAACATGTCTCTGCTATCTGGTTAGCAACATAAAAAGAACTATTATAAAACAATGATGGCACCTCCCTGGACATGAGAAATAAATACATTTAAAAGATGAGAAATTTAGAGGAAAAGGACAAGTTGTCTTGAAGGCTACCTAAGGTAGGATAGAATAAGAGGTTTGAATATGCTGCACACCAAGGCCATAATATAAAAAATAAACATGCTTTGCAGCAAGTGTACGCTAGCTTTGCAACAGAAGCTTTCCTCCTGGGATAACACAAGGATTTCAGAATGAATCTCAATTATGAATGATTCTGTGGACCAGAATGAATCACATTATATTATGCTACACGTTATCTGCATTTGAGACAAGAGGCATGTCTCAGAGTGCAAACGTTCATCTCTCCTGCAGTAAGCCACATTCATCAATGCTTCTATGCACTTCCAGAGCCTTAATGTTCTTACACTGGCAAAAACAACATTATTTTGATATGTTTCTCACCTCATTGGGATATATGGCATATTCCAGAGAGTTCTCCATATAGACCAATAAGCAATATTCATTACAAAATCTGAAATTTTTAATAAATATTCATGTTTCATTTTCTTTTTTCGTAAAAGCACTCAAGAAACACAAAACTGTATAGATCACCAAATGAAGGAAAAAAATTCACCTTCATTCAAATCTGGATGCAATTTTACAGCAAAATCTCAGCACTAAAAATTAGGAAATATTAATTTTCACAACAAAAGCTACAAAATTATGTATTTAAGTGTTATAATGCAAAAATCCACATTCATCTTAAAGCCTATGGATTATTTTTGTCTTACTTTCATTCTTATTAAATTGATAAACACCATCCACTAAGAGCAACACAGCAGGGTAAATCCATAATATCTTAATTCTAGTGGATAGGCACCAGAGTGCTGAAGTTTGGCTGGTTTATTTGGAGGCAATGCAGGAGTGGACCTGTTTGTTTCAAAAAATAAAAACAAACCACAAAAAAGAAAAAATCCCACCACCCCGAAACAATTAACCACTCCCAGCCCCCCCAAACTGAGTGTCTTATACAATTTTAAAATATCTAGCAATTAACAACTGGTACATTCCTGACAGCTGATATTAAAAGAAATTATTCCTTATGTTGTGAGCAGGCTGATTCACAAAGCAGTTTTATAATTTTTGATCAGTAACAAATGCCCTTTGTGAAGCTCCCTCTATGTAACAGACTGGAGAATTGAACCCAAACTTCTTGCACAATAGGAAGAGAATCAGTGGCAGAAGCATTAACTGGTAGGACCCAAAATAATAACCTTCCATGTTGCACCATTTTTGTCCCCTTGCTACTGCAGGGCAGTATTTGTGATCCCACATCCTATTTGTCACCAGTGAGCCACCTACTGGGTCTGGCCCATAGAACAACAGCCTCAGTACTGCAAGCAAAGGCTCTCAGGGATACTTTGTAAAGCCTCAATTTAATAACTCAATTAACATACATTTCAGTATCAAAAAGGGTGGTAAAAAACTTGATGGCACCCCCACCCACTAGCTCTCTACACCCTGGCAGCATGAATCTAAGAATTCAATCTGATGCTTTGTTTTCAAGATCTTCCTTTGAGTAATCAGTGTCTGTACCCAGTGTATTTATGATTTCAATTTTTTCCTCTGTTCCACTTCCCTAGATGTGTTGCGGACACATTTCAGTTATTCTGTCATCTTTTAACAGCTACTCTATGTCTCCTGTTCCATTTGTTTTCAAATTAAGTTCCTGCTCATTCTAGCAAAGGGTGAGCTCCTGATGTATGACTGTGCTTAACCTGAACATGTCATCAGCACCAACTTCTTGAATAGCTATTTCAGAGGAGAAGGCACACTGGGATTCCAGTTCACTGGAGATCAGGATGATAACAGCGTTACCAACACTATGTTTTTCTGTAATAATTTCTTATTACTGGCAGAGTTATTGATGCATGCAGAACAAAAATAAAAGGATGATGAATTAATATCACTGATGGGGCTTATACAACAGCAACCAGATTCCACCTGCTAGTCTTAACCAGATATTTTGCAGACATCACATAATAAAAAAGCACTCAGAAAGTGAGTTTGCTGCCATCATTAGCACTGATTTTTCAATTGTTGAAAAAGAAAGGTGAGAGCTAGCAAGTTTTTAGCACTGCTCAAAGCAATACTATTTCTTCCTTCCCTCTCTTATTTTCCACCAGCAGTTTAATTCAGTTTGTGCAGTGTTATTTACTTTGCATGCATCGTCAGGGAGTAATTCCCACACTGCCCGAAGCACCTTTGGGAAGAAGCAGAAGCCTTCCCCCTCCTGCAGCAGGGCCACACCAAGGCTGCACCCAGGAGCGGCTGCAGATGTCCACTATGCAGGAACCACTTGCTCCTTTTTCCCACCAGATCCTGCTGTTTGGCCACACCAGGCAGGACCAGCATGCATCCTGAATTTCCGTTTCTTTGTTAATGAGTCTTCCCCATGGGAACAACAGAGGATATTTCTGCTTGACCACAATCTCTCCTGAAGCGCACTGATGACATGGTCATAGCATGAACGCTGGGCTAACAGTGACGATGGCAAACATAGCAGTCCTTTCAGCTGAACCAAAGAAATTACAATATGGAGACCCATCTCTCAATGGTGGAGTAAACCGTAGCTTCTAAAACGCATTCTTGTGCAATGATTTTTCTGTAAGAGCAACACAGGAGGGAGATTTGGGAAGACCACCTCTCAGAGCAACCCACGCCTGGATGCAGGGATCCATCTCTTAGCAGCAGGCTGGGTGAGGAGCGAGCAGAGGCAGTCAGTCTCTTCAATAAGTAAGCAGCTTACACAATGGATAAAGCCAGCAAGCTCCAGCAATGAGCATCTCAAACAAGGTCATGCAGGGAGTCTGTGGTATAAGCCACACTAATAAAGACCGGCTGGCAAACACTCTATAATAGGTTTCTCTAGTACTAAAGCTTAACTCTTCCCTCAGTACCAATAAATTTTTAAAATGCTTATACCTTACAGTTCATTATTTTGTTTTTCTTGTCTTTTTTACCACATCATTATGCGGCTTCTAACGTGTAGCAAAACCAAAAGGCTCTTTCTGATTTCATGAATACCAAGAGGAATTTTTTCCTAAACAATTACTAATCATACTAAGGCACAGTTCCACTCATAGTTATACAAAGTCAGGATAAGAAAATATTTGAAATGCAAAGCATATCTACTACTAGATTATCAAAAAGACATAATAGCAGGATAGTAAATGTGTGGTATGTATATTTAGTATTTATTATAGAAATTTACTGCATATAAATTATAAGGAAGTGCCAGATGCATCTAATAAATATGAATGAGGAAGGTTTCATACCCCCAGAGCTATATATGATGCTGTCTTATAGCTCTCTGGTTGAAAACATTGTGTGAAAATCACTTCACCTTGTTTAATTGGGATTGGATCCTCTAAATCTTCTATACCTGCATTAATCAACTAGTCCGAAACAAGCTTCTATGTGCAGTCAAAGTTTCCAGTGGAAAACTTCAGAAAGTAATCGGAAGTCAACTAACAGTTGAGGAAGAAAAGCAAATTTAAGTACCAACAAAGCAGGAAGTCCGGTATCCCTGGTAACTCAAGAAACAAATTATTACGATTATTTACTTGTGTTTGTGATCAGCTGGCATCCACACATGGTTTAAATGAACATGGGGAAAAAACTCAACTCTCTACATAAGAAGAAAAATGTAGTCTTTACTAAATAGTTAGCATTCTGAGAAAAAAAAAAGTATCCTTTCAGCAGAAGTAGATTCTGCAACTGTAGGTTGTTCCACTACAGAAACACTTCTTAATGGGTACAATACATTTTACCCTTGAATATTATTCATAAATTCTCACTTTATTTTTTTAATATAAAAAAGCATAATGCAAAATGTGATCATCCTCAGAACACCAGACCTTAGAAATGTAAAAGGTGAATGTCGCATAGAAAACAAAATAGCTCCTCTAGCCATATTATACACATGAGAAATTAAGTCAAAATAATGCTTTGGTTTCCCCATTATCACACAAAGAGATTTTATAAAAGGATAAACTATACTCTTTCACCAAGAGGCAAACAACCCCTATGGAAATGTGTTACAGAATTAACAAGAAGTTTAGTCATTGCTGCTGGTGAGAAAAAGAGGGGAGGGGAATATGTTTCCTGGCAACTTGATAGGGAATTTTTAGGTCAATCCAAATATTTGGGCCAGTAAATAACATTGTTTTCATCTTTCCTTTTTTTTTTTTTATTTTGTCTGGTTTTTTTCTAACTTTTTTAAGAAGCAGTTTAATTACAGTAGGTTTTTCAGTGAAATCAATACTCACCAAAAGAAAAAATATTCCCATATAGGCAGAAGCCTTTCATTAACCTACACATTGTACAGAATTTGATTATGTTCTCTGCTCTGTAAAAATAGTGCTCAGTAGTCAACTATACTGACCAAACTCAGACTTCAGAGAATCTCCTTAAACAGGTTTTTTCTTCACCGGTAGCATACTACAGCCACCCCACTTGCACTGACACTACCAGAATTCAGAACATATTGTATATTGTTTAGCTAGCTGAATTTTAATGTTCTTTGGAAATACGTATTTGTGCAAACTGTCCATCTAGCAGACAACAGCAGCACATCCACTAGCTGGCCTTTACCTTCTAAAGACGACGACAGCTTTACATTATTTTCACAGCTGAAATAAAGTCAGCTCTACTCCCCAACTTATGATGACTTTTAGCAACTCCAACCACCGCTTTGACTGAATGCCGTTTGTCAACTATCAAGAGTGTACCTGGCATTCACACTTACTTAAAGGGAAAACAAGTTTCCCATGCTCATCTTCCCATCATTTCTCAGGCTGAGTAATAGCTTAGATTGCTTGTCAAAATGTAAAGTTCCTTCAGAGCCTCTCTTTGCTTCTGCTGGTGAGAAGATAGCATGAAAGAAGTGATAGAAATCCTAAACTGAGTCACTGAACTGTTTTTGTTTAGGATGCACAAAACACTTGCACTCCTTATTTCAAGTCAGCTCTGTGATGCTGATTTTCAAGTGAACAGTGGTTCAATGTAAAGCAGTAAATGAATGCATAGATTAAAATTGTCTAATTAAAAAAAATATTGCCACAATTCTGTTTATATTTTCATGACACTATTGCAAAACTATGCCTTGATTTGTAACTCCATTCCTTTTAACTCCCTTCATGCTGGTGAAAGGTGGAACTTGAGAAGGTCCAGGACCTTCTGGAGTCACTGGCTTCTTTCAACAATTTAAAAGAAATTAAACCAAAAAAAGAAAATTAATTTTCCCTGAATGTTTCTTAACATCTAGATTGGTACTCCTCTATGGAAACACTCTCTTTGAACACTTAATCTGGAGCAACAGTAGAAAAATACTGGATGGCTATCTGAGCTTTTTTTTTAATCTCATTCAGAAACATTCCACTGATAAACACCTTTTTCATTCCACTGGGAAACACTAAGGCTACAGTCAGGATAACATTTCCAGCCATGCCTGCTCTAGAATGAGAGTGTGCTTTTCAGAAGTCCCCACTGCTGTAAGTGATTAATTCTCACCACAACAATATAGGGGACAGCTGGCCTTTTTTGAAGCCTCCTTGACCCTGAAGTTAATGCTTTTTGGAAGTAAAGGTGCAACTAATATTTCTAGCAAAAAAGCTATCTACTGATTAGATCCACCAGCAAAGGGCTTCTAGCAGATACCACCAGGACCCTCTTGATTAGTAAGGCATAGAAGGAATGGGGTTTGACATTTATGATATGCACAGGGTGGCACTCAGGTATCTTATCTGCTCTTTTTGAATGAGCAAAGGACAAATGCAACCACCATGTGAATAATGGTACAGCAAACTCATGCAACTGCTAACACAGGTTTTGGCACAGAGCATGAATACCACACTAAGCCATGCTCATAAGAAACTTGCAGTCCTTCACAGACCCTCCCCTTCCCTGTCAATCCCTAAATGTCTCACACATAAGGTCTAACTAAAAAAGAACACTCTGCACATTAAAAACGTGTGCATACTGCAGCTGCATCCCCTTCTTCCAAGTTGACTGGGAGTAGTTACCTTTAGCTAATTAGCTTTCCAAAAGTCTACGAAGTCCAGAGATACTCAGGTGATATTGTAGATAACATGCCAATTATTATGTAAATTACAAAGACATGAGGTTAAGAACTGGAAAGAAATGGACTTACTTTGTCCTTATTAGAATGGGTCATTATCAAAGAGCTGACTTAAATATGACAGATTGCATTTCACTTCCTACCAGTCTTCTGAGATGAGCATCTTATCTTGAGATACAATGTCAGGGATGTTAATTGCTGTGAAGTACAGAAACATAGAAGTTCAGTTAGGAACGCCACATATTCTGATTCATGAATATGAAAGCAGAGACTGAACCAACTACAGCTAAATGCTGGTAATCTTTGTATTGATGCAAGAGTCTGGTCAGAACCTGAAATTCACAAGATCTTGGAGCTAAAGGCTCATATTACGGTTTCTCACTTTCTTTGTCATAACTTATTTTTGAACTCTCTTTAGAAACACGAGTCCTGAAAGTATGATTCATACCCCAGCTGGAAAACACATAGCTCCCTAATGCATTTTCTGTTTCTCAGTACAGATTCTGATAGCGTTGTGGGCAAGCAGTATCAAATGTTAAATGGCTGATCTCAGAGCAGAACAACAGACTGTGCAATGAAATACTGCACTAGCTATACAAGCACAATCAATTTGTCATCATTTCACACTCAAATTCTTCCTTGCAAAATACTTGGAAGTAAAAAGGATTCGTTTTCTGTTGGCTTTTTTGTGGTTTTGTTTTGTTTTTTTGTTGTTTTGTTTTTTTGTTTTTTTTCTCTTTACTCTAGTAAAACTGCAGCAGGAATAACATTTTCTACAGCTTAGGAATCTGAAGTTGACAGTTTTCCATACTGTTAGAATTTGAACTCCTTTCTCCCATGTCCAGAAATAACAAATGGCTTGTGCCTTAAAGTTATCATTACTGGAAACCACAACCGCCATAAAACACTTAAAATGTGTTTTATTTTAATACATACCACCACTTTTATTATTACAGCATCTAGGATCTAGCTGAAACTGGGACCCATTCTGGAAGAACTCAGGGTGTACATCTATGAAGAGATCCTGATAAATTTGTCTTTCAGGCGGGTAAGGTGATTAACAGCTTAGAATCAGAATTCGTGTCGTTATTGTAACAGACTCAAAGCCGAGGTAGTAAAAGATTAAATCATCAGCAAGGATGACTATGTGGAGCAGGAGCAGCTTTCACTCTATTCATCATGTCAGCAAGCATCTCATCAAAAAGCCTTGTTTTGGTTGAGCCTCTCACCAAGTAAGACTCTGGAAAGCAAGACCCACGTTAGAAATATTTTATATAGAGAAGCATAAATGGAAAAATAGGTGATTCCCAGTCTTTGTGGCTCTAGGGAGGACTGTCCACCTTCAGAAGTTCTCTCTGACCCTCATCACCCCCTTCAGCAGAAATCACCCTTCTGTAACTGATGGCATAGTAACAGTGACATGGCCACGTATCTTTGGTGAATTTGCAACCCAGGTTACCACAGTGAGGGATTTTTGCCAAACTAAACTATAAATAAGTCTGCCCCTATTTAATAAAAACCACTGAATTTAGGTAATTTGGTTTGTGTGTTTCACTCCCTGTTCCATGTTTCATACAGCTTTTCTACATGTCACACCACCAGCTTACCATCAAAACCTACAACTTCATCGTAAGTTCAAAATGGGACCTGGGACAAACTCACTGAATTCTGTATTGTTGTTGTGTAATAAATAAAAAAGCTTGGCAGATAGACTAAAAAAAAAGACAGATTTCTACTGAATTAAATATGAAAAACAGTATTACCTCTAACAATATTTATTCTAATACATAGCTTGATATTGATATTCAATTTTTCATTTTATGATATCCTTGCATTTTTAATTTTCAGTGTTCTACAGAACTTTGTACTGAAAATATGACCTAAGAAGTAGGTAGAGGATATTCAGAAATTTTAGCGGATGTATAGAGCCAGTTAGGACTTTTCACACAGAAAAGCACTGAGGAGATTGTAGGCTAGCATACTGGTTGCTCATTTCTGTCATGTCAGTAAGCAGTGAAACAGTTCATCACCACTGATTTTAAAATCATTAATGTTTGTTACAGAGTTAATCCTTTTTGGAGTGGAATGGACAACTTGACATTCCTCAGAATTGCATTCAGAGTAAGACAACACTGAATAGCTTTCCACTCTGTTCATATTTACAAGATTATCATTTTAATCAGTAAGATTTGCTGCCCTTTTTTTACCCCCTCTTGTAGAACAGTATCTACATAACATTGATATATTGCGCTTAACTAGATCTATGATAAGAGATATTCAAGAGACAGGTCTGATTTTGTTGAGCTATAGGTTTGGGGTTTTTTTTTTGTTTCTTCCATATAAGTAAAAGACTGGTAAAATACTATTTAATAGTTCTCCTTTTCATATCAACTCTTTCCTTTTCCTACTCCCTTAATTCTTTCACTGCTAAAATGGTGAAACAACTGTTACAGAAACAAGCACATATTCTCCACCATTCTCCAGTTCTGACTAAAAAAGATTAAGAACCCCAAGTATTCTTAGATCCAAAAAAACTTTCCACTTAGATCTAGAAGAGGGTGGTATCATCAGAAGAACACTGTAGTCTATATGAGATTAAGCATCCCATCTCCACCAACAACCAATATCGTGTTTGCCATGTTTTCCAGCTTATAGTAAACCACGCAAGAATGCAGCAAGGGATAAGTGTGCACAATGAGACTTCTTAAACACATCACCTAGCATTCCTCTTGTGTCCCCAAGCAAAAACATTTCTATCCCCTGAATTGTTTTCAGCAATATTTTGAATCCTGGTTGTCCTTATTATCCCTGTGAAAGTGTTTTGTTAATTCTAGCTCTACTAATTTTCTTTTGCTACCAATACATTATAGCACCAAGTTCCTTGGGTTGATTATACACTGTATAAAAGGATTTCTTTTTAAACAGTTTCATGAGTATTATAATTCAATTTCTTGTTGTGTCCTATTAAAAGGGAGTGAATAGAAGTATCTGCCTAACCTTCTTTTCTGCAACAGCTGCCCCCATCTCCTATCTCCAGCATTCTTTCCTCTGACCTAAACAAAATTTCAAATAATTTCACCTCATCCAGATTTTAGTTTACGTGAGTCCACCTTCTATGAGAATTATAGCTGACCCTGTGGGTCTCAGTCAACTTTTTGTGTTTGAGGGGAGGAGGAGGAGGAACAGGAAGGAAATAGGGTGAGCAGAACTGAAGTCAGTATTCCATAAAATTTCCTTAATCCAAATGATTTAACAATTTTTTACTCTCTAACATCTCCGTATTCTCTTCTCTAGATGTGATGGCACTTTCCTACACATTGCTAGATGTTACATAGATGTTTCCATCAAACTGTCCCTAATGACAGATAGAACTATGGTTTACCTTAAATGAAATTAATTTTGAAATAAGATATGTGAACAGTTCATATTTGTTCTCCCAATATGAGCAGTAATTCTAAAATTCCTTCCACTCTTTACTCTTGTATCATGTATTATTTTTCATTTCTTAGCCCCTTCTTCAGATCATTATCATACTTAAATTACCTACAGAGCCATTCTTTCACTAAAAGCTTTGACAAGAAATTGTAATAATTTAGTCATTCTTACAATGGTTATTTACTTTTACTGCAATAGTACCTAGGGATCTCAGACATTGACTGAACTAGCTGTACAATCAAAACAGAACAGAAAGAGTAGTCCTCACTCCAGACAGTTTTCAGGTTAAAAGGAAATCAATAAATTTTTATAGAATTCTGTATTCTTGAATGTAAATAAACAAGGACAAATCTACTACAGCTGCAGATGGTTAATGCAGCTGAGGTGAGCTAAAGCATGCTCCCCAAGCCTTTTCATTACAGCCTACTTTCTTCAGCTCCCCTTTACCTACTGTTTGCTGGTTCCTGGAGAACTAATGACATCCTACCTTTATGAACTTTATGTGACAGGTGGTATTTATATGCAAATAAAAGTATTCATTAATTCTTCTTTGTCAAGTTTGCATATTTAAAAACTAGAGTCATGCTTGGTCAGGTTCAGGATGTGATTTGAGTGCTTTGGTTTTGATTTTGATTTGAGTGCATCTTGGTTTTAGGAATCTGACCTTTCATTAAAAATGGAAAAAAAAAAATCTCTACTCCTCATGGACATAAGTAAATCCACCAACATATGAAACAAGAAGTTGATGCAAAGCTGATGTTTGTGTCTTTCTGAGTCCAACAGGAAGCAACACAGTTATTCAAATTATAATTAATAAGATCACTGATATGAAATCTCAGCATTTGCATTGTACTTTCTATTTTTATTTTTTAGGACAAGGTCACTGTTCTACACAGAATTTCAAGAGTGGTCTTCATTTCTTTGCCACAAACCGAAGAAACTGAAGGTTGTCCTAGAAATCACTCTGTCTCACAAACTGCTCTAACTCTACCAGAGTAGACTATTCTTGGCAGGAGAACCAACCTGTCCCTCCTGTTGAGGCAATGTCATTGCTTAACAAGAATTGCAGAGTCAGAGACAAGAATGAGAAAGATGGAATCTATACCTCAGCATTTGGTGTACTTTTGGGGTATTAAGTAGTCCTGAACTCTGATCCTTGCTCAAGGCATTGCTTATGAGCTTGCATTGAAGAGGCATACTGTGCCTAAAAATAAGTAAAATAAAACTTGGAGAATAAAAAAACTCCTCTTCATATAGTTTGTTCAAAATGCTGTTAGACTTAATTTTGTGAGATATTCACTCCTAATTCTATTTTTTATGAAAATGTTAATTGTTTGTCTTGATTTACTAGATACTATTGTAAACAAAGATTCATATTAAGACAAAATGTTTGATAGTGGTAGTGAAATAAATATGATCTGGACTCCCCATCGAGGAAAACATGGGATTAAAAAAGCAATAGATAATGAGTCTAGATGATTTTTGAATAATGAGCAAAGCCTGTCATGGCTGATTAAATTATTTTTGGCTTCTTTTAATAAACCTTAACAGAAGTGTCAAGAAATATATCTGGCTGTATGGAGGAAAAAATGTTGAATTGCACATAATCCTGTTGCTTTTTCCCTGAGAGTGAGAGTTCCAGAAGTTTAAAGAAAAACTACATAGTCATTGGAGTAGAGAATATGAAAATTTTAATCTGATGCAATAATACCGTTAGTTGTCTATAATATGTTTCCTTCATTCCCTTTGATCCATGCAGGAACATCAAAATTGAGATGGTCTGCCTTCTTGTGAAATTGTCTTTGCAGTAGGTTTATGGCTATAGTAGAAATACTTTTTTAATCTGCCATTGCACTACCTAGTGCTTGGCATCATCTGCGTTCACCATGTTCTGACCTAAAGGCCATCATATTAACTTGCAGTATCTCAAAGGGAAAGAGCGTAACCCACCCCTTCTCAGCAGCACATCAGGAGTCTGATTTTTAACTATGGAAAGCGTGGCTTCAAATCACTATGTTCACTGTAAATGAAGTGTATAGACAGTGCTCTTTGTTTAAAATTGGGTTCAATGTACAAATCAGAGTTCACCCATATGTAAATCAGTACAGGAGAAAACACAAGAGTACTTCTGCACTTGGACATAGAAGCAGGTTGTGAGCTCGTGCATGCACTCTCCATGAGCATCTCACAAAGCACGGGCTACTTTCACGTGGAAACTTCTCAGCGTGACCAAAATCTTCCCGCCACTCCCCCTTAGTATTTCTCAAAACATCATTTGTTTTTACAAAACCTCCCCTTTATATTATTTTTTCCGCTGTTGAAAAAGCTTTGATTAAGACACACTGTAAACTTCTACAGGTTTATTACTCTGTTCTTTATAATTTCTTATTTTGAAGTGCCCAGTGCCATTTTATTTTTCTCAGATAAAAAGCGCAGTTTTTTCTAAATGAAGAAGTGTTCTCAGATACAACACAGCTTTTACTATCCGGGAAATACTAGTCTCACAAAGACTCAAGACCTTATTATATAATATTTATAAATGAAATTTGAGGCCCATATTGTGAAGGATATTATGGGAAGCCTCTGAGAGTGGTAAAATAGCAAGATCACTCTGGAGCACTATAATCTCTGCTATTTTAAAGCATGGTAAAGATGTGGGGGAAACGCAGTAGCTATAGGCTCATATTTATAATTAAACTAGCTTGTAAAATCCTTGCAAAAGTGTCAACTAAGGTATTACTGTCTATTTTTCCCAAATTAATTTGTCCAAACCAAGTGGGCTTTATTAAAACAAGACTATCAAACAATAACATCAGTTTTTAATAGACTTAATAAACATTGAACAACACTAGAATAACCATTCAATGCTATTTTACTCAGTGTAGAAATGGGGCCTGCGTGAACACAATGAATTACCCTTTTAAAGTAAGGAAGAAATTTAGAACTAGGAATAACTTCTATACTCAAAGCACTAGTTACTTTCAATATTAATAGTGAGATTATTTTTTCAAATCTATGAAAGAGTTGGTAAGTGTGTTGTTGCCTTTTTCTATTTAATTTTCCCTACCTGGAGAAATACATTACTTTATAAGATTTCAAACCACTGATTTCATTTACTTTGGAGTGATAAAATGTGTCCACCAAGCAACTAATTTGCCATAACATTCAGTATTTCACTATAAGCTCTAGCCATTGGAATACTATGTCTTTACATCTCTTTCATTTCCCATGAAGGGGAAAGGCCATAACCTCTCATTTTCGTAATGATGCTGCAGAAGGGAAGAAAGAAGTGTTTCTGTCATCTCATCCCTAGCCCTTATGCAAACTGGATTTTGAAGGGGAGTGGGAAGGAGGTTTAAGAACAGCAGCTTTGAAATACAAAGCTGCATTACAAGACTCAGGCAAACAGATGCAACACATGGATCTAACTTAGAAGTTACCCCCAATACAAGCAGGGCATTGAACCAGTCAGCGTCCAGAGTCCCTTCCAGACTGCCTGAACCCTGGTTTCTACACACTGTGGCTTAAAGAGCAAACAGAAAATCCACAGCAAAAAGCAAGCAGGCCAGCTAGAAACCTCTAAAGTTACAACTGTTGTGAACTGGAAAAAAAAAAATTCAGCAAGCTACCTGCATGTTGGGGTGCAATCTGTTCATCACTGTCACACAGACTGTATGGTTATCAGTTACTACAGTGGTGTGGTTTGTCAGCTGCAGCAGGAGCAGGTCAGCCTTAAAACAAATACTTGATCATAAACTGCTGGACTTAGAGGCAAGGTAACCAGGCTTCTTGCTTTGGTGCTTAGCCAGCTGTTTTTAGTCTGAGAAAAGGCCATGCTGCATGTAAACTGTTCTATCTATGAGCCAGAGAGGCTGAGCAATCACACCTTTCTGAAAGTTCAAAACTTAAAAGGATCAATATTATCCAGACATAGGAATAAGATATTTTGGGGCAAACATTAAGAGATATAGCTTACAGATATTAATAATGAATGCACATGTGGCAGGGGTAGACCAAGCCACATAAAACATCACTCTGGCTAGGCTCAAAACTTTCAACCTGGCCGACAGGGTGAGTGACCACCACTTCCCAGAGCAGACCTTCCTCCAAGGCCTCCTGCTTCCCCGTCGTCCAAGCCACCTCCAGACAGACAAACACCTGGGGTGTGCAAGCGAGCTGCTGCCTGTGAGAGGCCAATGATAGCTTAAAAGGCAGAGGGAGATGGGACCATGCCCAAGCTCTGTGAGGATGCAGCAGCGGGACCCCACCGATACCCATCCCTTCCAGCTCTGCTGCACCTCCATCGAGGCTCCCTGGTGAGGAGGGTGCTTCCATAGTTACAAGTAGGGTGAGAAACTTAAGCTTCTCACTTCATTACTGCCCAACATCCACATACATGCCAAGCATATGTGCTCCCATGGGGCACAGAGGGCTGCTTCTGTGCACATATGGGGCAGGTAATTTAATGGAAAATATCAAAAAAGTTATAACCCAGCTGTCTTTACTGAAGGACCCAACATTTCAGTCAGTAGTATGGGAAACCTCATATTATACAAGACATTTGGAAACTGCATTAGCTTAGTGCTGCTGACTGCACAGGGCTGATTGTCAAGCATGTTGTGCATCATTTATTTGCTTTCTCTCTTGATTGCTAAACAGCACACATGAAAGGTAAAACAAAACAATTATCTGAAGATGCACCATTGAATTTGGTACTACAGATATCAGCCATCTCTTAGATTCCCATTTTCACTGGTATTGTTGACTTGTGCTTTGTCAGCAATGACTTTGCTGCAGTGCAGGAAACTGCTAGAAAAGAAAGAGCTGACAAAAAGTAACTTGAGTATGAAAAGTACCCTGCACAACTCCCATACATGTTTGTATTACCAAGAAGCTTAATGAGTAGTTATTCAGCCTAATAACCAAATAGTGTCATTTACAAATAAAACATTGCAAAGTAAATTTCTATAGAAATGAAAGTTCGTGTGTGAAGAGAAGCCCTCATAAATGAATATCAAACAGTACATAAACTGCTGAGAGAGTACATTTTCCATCCACTAAGAGTATGCATTTAACAGCTTTCTTCTGTCCTCATGCCTGCAGCTGATAGTCATTACAGTAGCATTAGAACTGCAGCAGATTTATCACATTTGCAATGTAAATTTATTACTATTCAAGTAATCCTAGCACCTGTGCCTTACACTTAATAGACATACCTTTACATTTGCAGTTTTCCTCCATCATTCACAGTTGAATGAACCTAGAAGTGAAGCTAAAATGTAAATTTAAATCCACTCTTTCTAAAGTTTTGCCCTTAAAGTCCATTCAGGGGGTGTCTCTTACTGGAATGAAAAATAACTTATTTTGTAATGTTTCTTGTGTAGATCAAAAATTGATTCAGGGAGATAAAACAGTCACATGAGCAGTGTTCACATTATATTTATTCTACAGATGGCATCAGGTGTTTATTTCCACTTAAAATACCAGGGAAGTAAGAATTTAAACTACCTGCCTCCTTTGAGTGGAGCACAGCAGAGTAAAGTATACTCTGTATAACAAAGGACTTCAGGTTTATAGTCTGGTCATACTGTAAGACTGCAAGTCCCTGAGAACCCTTAAGGTTCTTCAAACATTGCAATATTTATGGAGGCACCTATACAGCCAGCTGTTTCTAAAAGAGCCTCAGTGGACAACTAGCTAGAATGACCAGAGGATCACTTGTCGCGCCTGCCCATAGACACTAAAAAGCAAAAACTTGTTTCTCTGCCTTGCCCTCAAACGGTGGCTGTGCGAATTATAAGACTGGTCTGCTCCCCAGTGTGGAGAACTGGTGGCTGTTATTCACGGAGCTGTTACCTCCTAAACTTACTCTATATGGTACTCTAGGTCAGATTTGTAGCTATGGTACCAAGAACAGTTTAATTTATAACCCGATCCCCCCAAATTTACTAGAAGAATTTATTACAAAAAATAATTATATCAACTTAATATGAGCAACATGGATTAATTTTAATCAAACACTTTTATGATGGCATAGGCATATTTATGTTGCAGATGCATATGCAGTTCCTGCATAAGAAACTTACAGCAAATGCTAAAAATTAAAATTCTTTTTAGAATTATGACAGTGAATATTAAAGTAAATTCTTCCAGAAAGTCAGGTTACCAAAAAAAAACCCCACACTTTATTTTTTTGATTAAAATTACAAATCATTCAAGTGCAAAAAAGAGCACTGAAACTGAAATAAGCCAAAATCACATGACTATTTCATATTTTTTGTACAAAAAGATACTAATTTGTATTTCAACACTTCAGACTTCCAGAAAACACTTTATTTTTATTTATATTTTTAAATCTTTTACTATGTAAAGATTAAGAACTCCTCTTTTTTACTGCATACTCATAACAACATGGGAAGGAAAGAAAGGAAAGAATATACACAACTCTGACCAGCTTTTTAACAAAAGCAGGGAGAGTGGGATTTTTTTCTTTTTGTGTATATTTTCAAAAATCTGATTATGTTATCACGAAAATAGAAACTTCTGATTGTATTCATCTTCTTTATTAATCTCTTATTACAACCAAATATCTTAATCCCAAATTTCATACAAATTAATTCCTCTTGTTTTACATAAAACTTAATTTGCATAAAGCTTTAATTGCATGGTATGGGATTATACTTGCCTAGTTAGAATACATTTACAGAGGCAGGTGAATTTTTGGCTAGTTGTATAATCAGAAATCAAGTCTAACACTAATACAAGGTGATATAGTGGTCCAGAGACACAATCTAGCTTTGCATAATCATCTCAGAGAAACACACGATCCTTCTCCATAATTTTATGGGGGTTTTTAAAATTATTTTTAAGTAGTGTATTAGTGTATACATTAAAAGTTTCCTCTTGCAAGTTGAAGCAATTTCAGATTTACCTTTGCCTGACTTTGCTTGATGTATACACTTGTTCTTATTGTCTAAATGTCTTTGCCTCTCATAATTGATAGCTTTGATCTTAAAAGAATCCATAAAAACATAAGGGCAATTACACCTTCAGGTATCGTTCTCACACCATTGAAAATAGTATGACAATGCTTACTAGAGCAGGTTCTAATTACCTATTCCAGTACTGCAACAAAAAAATTACCTTACAAAAGGTTTTGAAGTCCATGTTATAGATGCTGTGAATAGGTATACTAAATGATTTCCAGAAAATGCAGCTCAGTTATAATTAGATTAGCTTGGCATTAACAGAATAAAGCCTTTAACAAGGCACAGCTGAAAATATCGTGGAGTAGACTGCTTTTATGATTACACCAAAGTAAGACTTGGTAACAGATCTGAGAAGGATTATTTCTTCACAAACTAGTTGATTTTTGAGTTGGGAAAATAAAGATTCTGTCATTTTCCCATTTATCTTTATGGCTCTTAAATTCTAAAATCAGTTTGGCCAGAAATGGGATGCAATATTTACCCTCATGCTGTGAAGGCGAGACTGTTTAAATCAAGGCTAACACAGCTGAAGAATGCACAGAGGACACAGGGATACTCATCCTTTACCAAACAAGAAACAAACTAAACTGCCACTGAAACCATCTGCTTCTTATTCTTATCTCTGTTCCAAAACAGAAAATGGGTCAGTGAAATATTTAAAAATTTCTGAAAGTTTCTGTAAGGAAAGGCATTTACAAGACCTGGATGGGCAGAAACCCCTCCTTGGTGGTGCAAAAAGCTGCACACGATGAATGTTGGCTTAAGGAACAATTCCCCAACTTGATAAGAGCAGCTACAGAGACCACCTTCCTAGGCTGGTCCCCTTAAATGGGCACAGCCCATGGAGGGAGGGCAGACTTGGTGGGGGTGGGGGTATCTTTTTATGTTTTACTGATGAGAACTTTTCTTATTGTTTGGTTTAAAGGAAAGAAAGAGAGAATGATTCTGAAGTTTTATGCCTGCCCGGTTGCCTTGCACATTGGCCTGCCAGGCATTGGGAAGCACAGCAAAGCTGCTGTCTGACTATGACCTGCATTGTCCTCCAAGATTTTCTTCTCTCTTTCATTTTCCAGCTTTAGAACAGCTTGAGTTATCCCTACTTCGGACTCATTTCTCTGATCATGATTTTCTAGCTAAGCATGAAGGGTAGCAAACACTCACCACAGTACAAGAAAGCATATTTACAATGATTTTAAGACTGTAAACTTTAGCCTACCAAGTATCAGGATAATCTCAAGGTTAAAACTTTGCAAAATAACTGTTATTTCTTTCATCAGAAGCTGAAGTGCAGAAGTAGTCATAACTTCTGCAAAAGTAAATAACCCACTCAAGTAATTTGCCAGCTATTGGATACCCTAGAGTACATATGTAGTAATATATACTGCAGGATGTCACAGTGAATAGAGTCATGCAGGGACAGAGAACGATTAGACACAGATTTCTCCACAGGAGATCGTTAATGCCATCAAAAAACTGCCCTCTGGGAAACACTGAAATCCCAGACGGGTTTCCAGTATAATTCTTTAAATTTTTTCTGCATATTGTATGCCAGCTTTTAATGGATATATTTAGTGAGAAGTTTGCTAGAGGGCTACTGTCTGGAGATGTAATGCTTTCATTAATCATTGCAATCCTCAGCAAAGGAGGGGATTCCTATGCTGTATATATCTGCAGCAGACCTGTATTTTTGTTATCACCATTAGCTTGTGGAAAACAACTAAGTTAAAGTCTTTGGGAACTCTGCCAAAAAAACAAAAGAGCTATTTCACTAGCATTGCAGGTATAAAACCAGACAAAAACCAATGTACTGGGTAATTCAATATGGCTATGATCATGTATATTTACTTACATGCACCAATATTTAGTGTGATTTCCTGCCTTTTAAATTTTTTAAATCAACCTCTTTGGATATTAAATCTAAAGGATATTTATAGATATTTAGATCTTGCTGAATCCAGACGCAGTCATTAAGATTTCATAACTGAAGTGAGCAGCTGGGGCTGGATCAATATATATATATCATACATATAGCGTATTATATGTATATATATAAAAATGATGCATATAATGTGTATATATACACAAAACATCATTTTTTACCTGCTATGATTTGATTACCATTGCCTCTGAAGATTGACCATTATTTTCATCATAAATTATCAAAACCCCACTGAAGTCACCCTCCTCTCCCCATTTACCCCATCAGAAAATGTGGCTTTTACTTTTGTAAGACTAATGACAAAAGTGAAGGACTTGAAAATAATTACCCAGAGAATTTGAGAAAAACTTACAGAAAAATAAAGCTTTAAAACAGCACTTCATGAAATCTAAAGATCTTAACTGACAGATGATGCTAACAGCTTTATGAAAGTTTGTGTTGATTACATCGTTCACTGAAGGCTAAAATCCTGATTCCAGGAAAGTCAGCAGATGCTTTGACATTGTCTTGTTTTTAGCTGGGATAGAGTTAATTTTCTTCCTAGTAGCTGGTATAGTGTTGCGTTTTGGACTTAGTATGAGAATAATGTTGATAACACACTGGTGTTTTAGTTGTTGCTAAGTAGTGCTTAGACTAGTCAAGGACTTTTCAGCTTCCCGTGTTGTGCCAAGTGCACAAGAAGCTGCGAGGAAGCACAACCAAGACAGCTGATCCAAACAGACCAAAGGGCTATTCCATACCATATGATGTCATGCTCAGTATATAAACTGGGGGGGAGTTGGCCGGGGGGCAGTGATCGCTGCTCGGGAACTGGCTGAGTATTGGTCAGTGGGTGGTGAGCAATTGCATTGGGTATCACTTATTTTGTATATTCTTTTATCATCATCATCATCATCATCATCATCATCATCATCATTATTATTATTATTATTATTATTTTCTATTCCTCTGCTGTCGTATTAAACTGCCTTTATCTCAACCCACGGGTTTTACCTTTTTTTTTTTCCTGATTCTCTCCCCCATCCCACCATGGGGGGGAGGGTGAGCGAGGGGCTGTGTGGTGTTTAGTTGCCGGCTGGGGTTAAACCACGACATGTTAACAGACTTGCAACTTCACTCTTCCTCAGTCTGCTCCTAATATTAGTAGTAGTTACTGGTTTCCTAGCACATCCAAAGGATATCTTTGCTTCTGGTATTTAGGGAAGAGCATAATGATGGATAAGGTTTATTATGACTGCTCTGGAAATAGGTCTATTTTATTACATTTGCTTATGCATATTTCTATATAATTGAAGTTAAATGAGTAGACAGACTATCATGACATTTTATGATAAGTTTAAATTATGTACAAGTATTCAGGGCCTGGAATGAGAAGCATTTTATGCCTTAAAAATAAAAATATACTAATTAATGCAATTAATAAAAATTTTATGTAGAGCAAGAGAACTACATTCACTGTGCACTAAGGTGCCATTATAATAACCTCCTGCTGAATAAAACATCAAGTACATATTTTTTCTGTTGCCCCAGATGACACAGTTATCATTGATGATTTACAATTGTTATATAATAGATGGGTTTCACTAATTTATAGATGCCAAATGGTCTGCATGTGGGACATTCAGGGGAACATTTTACCATCTTTTAGCAGACTGGAAACAGCTAATAAGTAAAGGTTGGCTATGCTAATTACGATTCTGAGAAAGTCTACCAATAATCACTTTTTCTTTTTTTTTGACAGTTAGAGTCAGATTTGAGAGTCTGCAATATCCAGAAAGACGCAGGGGAGGATCTTCTATCGAAAGAAAAGCTGCAACTTTCAACAGATTTCAAACAATTGCCATTCATTTTCTTGTCAGAAAAAAAAAAAAAAAGAAAAAAAAAAAAAAACCACCACCCTGCTACACTGCGTTGCTTAACTGTTTTGCCAAGTGAGATACCTGGAAACATTCAGCTGACCCAAAGTACCTTGCTGCAGGTGAGAATCACTGGGCTTCAACAGCAGCATGGACTATGACTGGGGTGGCTGTAGCTTGCTGCTGTGAGGAGCCCCTTTGGTGGGGGGGATGGGGAGGAGTCCTCTGCAGGAGCCTAGCTCCCCGGAAAGAGCGAGCATGCCAGAATCCCGCACGACAGCCCCCGTCACCCAATGCTATACAACACAGCTGGGAAACATGGTTAAGACCAAACAAATTTAAAGGAATTTTTTTTCCAGGTTACTATCAGTAAACCGGAATTGTGAGGTTGCCAAGTTTCATACCAATGCAGATAAAAATATATATTACAAGAGTCAGCTTTCAAGAGGATGGAAATTAGAAGTTTATCTTCAGGCTTAATGTTTTTAGTAAAATTACTATTTCTTTATCTGAACCAATGTCCCTGGACACAGGCAGCTCTAAATAAGGTTAGAAGTATTTCCAGGTATCGTACTCATTCTCTTTTTTTCTTTACTGATATTTTCATCATCAGCCAAATATTTTCCTTTATCTCTCTGTTTTAATTCTTAAGGGCCCTAATTCAAATCCATTGCAATCAGTGAGAGTCTTTATATAAAGCACTGGGGTTTAAAATGACCCACCTCAGTGGATGTTAACCAGTCTTAGTCTCCTTAGTCTTTGATATAGTCCAATAGCTGTCTTTGGCAGATGTTTCTGTCATAAATGAAACTTTATGGGGATTCCTTTAAGAACCTCTGCCAAAGGGATTTCTAATGGAAACTCGACTTAATTGAATAATTTGGTAAATTACAAAATGCTTTAGCATCTATACCAACTATTTAGAGAATACTGTTGTCCTTGAATTAGATCACATATTGTCCAAAGCAAGTCTATAACACAATTCAAAGCTAGATAATGAACTACCAAGCTTTTTGTTGCCTACTCAAGACAGCTTTTTTGGATCAGATGTTATTTTATCCAAGGGTGCATATTTGTGTTCTAAATGTATTTTGCCCATAAAAAAAGAGATGGTAAATACAGTTTTGAACAACATGTAACGAGGCACCTATAAATTCACATTAGTGGCATTCACAACTGCCTTTATTCCCCAAGTTAGCTACATGATTTAAAAATAATTTACATGGAATATTTTAAGATATCTCAGCCTAGGAACCACATTCTTGGTAAAGTTCCATCCTAAAGGAATCAAGCACCCATCTTCTTTGTTCAGGAACTCACTGGTGTGTAAAAGAAATAATTGGTTAAGAAAATGAAAATATCTAGGAAAGATAAGAGATCATGAACTGAGCACACATCCCATGCTCAACACAAGCAAGAATAAGTGGACAGAAAAAAAGGAAAACAAAAGAGTCACAAAAGGGTCCAAAACTGAAACAAATTGTTTCCCATTCTTAATACATCTGTATTTAGCTTCTCCTGAGACATATTAGCAGTTAGTGAGCAAACTGTAATGAACATTGACTTATCTAAGTCCGTGCTGCAGGTATGAAAAGCACAAAGTACTAAAAAATGCTGTGTGTTACAGCAAAGTTAATGCAAATAATTTTCCCTGCTTCAGTTCCAGGTGATACAAAAGCTACTTCTGGAAAGTATTCCAAGTGCTCTGAAACACAGTATCCTTTTGTTCACTTAGTAAAGTTATTTTCACAAAACATGAGCATGAGGCCTTCGTCCCTTTTATGCTTTATGCTCTACTCAGGTCCTTCCACCTTTCACTCCAATCTCATTCTATAGTTTGTTGTTATACCTATTAAATAGTCCGGTTACTGTGAAAGGTGAGCCCTTAAAAAGAATTATCACTGAACCAACAAAATAGTTATTTCTTGGTCTGCATGCAAGCAAAGCAGGGTAATGATTGGCAAGGTTTCTTTCACAGGCAATGCATTTTGAAGGCAATGATGGCAATCCTGGAATCCACTGCTCAGTTCCATCAGTTCATTTTTTTTCAATTCAAATGCAAAATTAAAGGCTGGCTACAAAGCAAGCTACAAGGTGTATCCCCAGGATGTATCTGACTACAGAACTTCTGAACCAGTGAATAGTCACAAGTTTTCCAGAGATCAGCATCTTGGTTATGCATTGTTCAGGATTGCTGACAGCATGCAATTTTTCCTACTGGAAGAAGCGACCATTATATCAGGTGCTCTGATTGATTTTTCTATTTTTTTTTTTTTTTGCACAGTATAGTTTTATGCCCACTGTGTGCAGATGCCTGACAATATGTACTTTGCTTTGGAAATCAACTAGCAAATAAAACAACAAATAGCCAGCCAAATGTCAGCCACTGTGCCCAGTCCATTTTGAGATTTTTGCTGTTCAGATGTGTGAATGATTTCCATCTGTTCCTATGTGAGATAAAGATTTAGAGCTGCTGGCACTGGGGAGCCTTCTTTAAAAAAGCCAGCCTGTGCCAGGGCAGCTTGTCAGCATACATGGATGCAAGTGCTCCCAAACCTGCAAAACAACTGGGGTGGAAGCTGTCCATTACAAACCAACAGGCCTCTCATTCCTATGACTACTCATTTTCCAAATAAAAATTTAAGCACTTTGAATCTTAAAAACACAGTGCGATGCACTGGGTCAGGATGCAAGTCTTTGTCAGCTGGGGACCAGACAGCTGTGCCAACATAAGCAATTACAGGAGTCCCCTGATGTCCAGAGTCTCTGTTTGCACACACTGAACACTAGTGTACCTAAGACTCAAGCTTGGATCCCTAAGATGAAACAGCAACAAATCTGCCTGATAAACCAGAGAAGATTTTGCTAGTGCCTTAGTGAGGAGATGTTACAGCAAGTTTCCTATAGACCAAACTTGTCTTTTGTTTTGCCTGTACTTAACACACATGCAATCCTTCTGGCTAGGTTAACCACATACAGCTGCCTGCATTGGATGAAAATAAAAATAAAAATAAAAAAATAGCTGTAAGTACTACTGTGAAGGATATTCATTATAAATCTATACTTGTTCCAAACTCCAGTTTCTGAGGACTATTTTCAAAACTCTTCTTTCTTCTTCTTACTCAGGCCACAGCTCATCATACAACATGTTCAGTGGCAACAGTAGTTCAACCCTGTTCCTCTTCAGCTCCATGCACCCTCTGCAACTTTTATTCTCTCAGCCTGTATCAGATAAAGAAATCAGATTGTACACATAGAAACACACACAGACTCCTCATCTCTCTTTTATTCTAATGCAATTTTCATTCCCCAGTTCCATTCATCATGCAGCCACACAACCAGTTGTGCCAGCAAAGCTAGGCAAGAATATCTTAAACTAACATTGCCACTGAATTATAACTTAAAAAGTACAGCCTTTGACAAACTAGCAACCTCCGATTTGTAGTGCCATGGAGCAGCTTGCTAGAAAGAGCTCCTGTAGAGAAGTTAAGGAATAAAACCTCCCCGTGTCCTCTCGGTCTGCCTTCTTACAGGACTCTCTGCTCCTGAGGCATCTGAAGAAGGGACCACATGCTCAGAAGCTCACTATGCTTTATCAGAGTGTTTGCCAAGAGCCATTATTACTTACAAAACTGGCCCATACTCACTTATACCCAGGAAAAATCAGATGAATTGAAGGGGCAGTGCCAGCAATGCTGAGAAAGAAGATCAAGTGGGTGAGTAACGTGTGAATGAGTAGAGCAAAACACACCTACACCTCTTCATGAGCTGCAGGACTCCTTCCCAGGGCTCTACACGCTCATGCTGACATCTGTCTGTATAGCTGCGGAGTGTTTTGTTTTCCCATTGTTTCACTCAAGTGAACTATCAACACCCCACCATACATATATTACACTATATGTCTGGATCAAATTGTATGTCATTTAATGCTGCATTATAGACATGGAGATCCCAACTCATATAGTTAACTTCAAGCACAATCTAGAGCTGTGAGTAAAACAGGCTTTAGAGATCATCTTATGCCATAGGGTCTGCTTAAGGGGCTATGAACCAAGTACCAGAAGCCCCATATGCACAGGAATCAGAGTTTATGAAAGCTCTGTGTAAGTGTTGTTACTAAGCTATGCTGAGCGGGGGGGATCAGTTTCTTGCAGTACCTATAGTTTAAGTGGCTAAACTATTCACGTAGAAGGTCTAGAAAAAGTAACTCAGTGTCTTTAATGAAAGAGGTTCCTCCTGTCCTTAAACTCTCCCTTTAAGCTGCTACATGGATATTCCTCACCCTGAAGTACATGCATAGCTACCTACCCAAGATACAAAGGAGTTCAAATAACTAGAGATTAAAGAAAAACCAAGGGATACAGAGTTTGAATGTGTGGAGAGGGCTACACAGGAAAGCAAAGCTCATACACATACTTTTTCTAGCTGAAAGGATATTAACAGAAGATTTAAAAGAAAAAGTGCCTAACTAACTTAATAATTTTCACTTGCAATATCATATGTAATAGCTTTCCCACTCCCAGTCTCTAAACCAACAAAGGTTTACTGTAAAGCAACACAGTACTGTGTCTAAAGCACCGAACCTCACATAATCCAAATCACCTTGGGGCTGGGCTGATGATATTAAAACCCTATTCAGACCCTCATTCTTGAGAGCTCACCAGGCTGCTGTGGCCATGTTGCATATTGTACTCCCCAGTGGCCATTACTCTAAGGTGGTTCCAGCACAGTTTCACTCATCACTCCAGCTTTCTTTGTGGTGACACGCTCTCTACCCATGAAACTTTTTAGCCCAGCTGCCCCTAAAACACTCAAAATTATTTCAATTACTGAGATGTCTAGCTGAAACACACTCTCTTCAACTTCTAATCACTCTAATTTAGTTTCCTACCAAGGGACATGTGAACATATAGGTATGTGACAAATGCTTCCTCAACATCCTAGCATGATTTTGCCATTCCTCAAAACGTTTGAGAGAGAAGATCTATACAAACAAAGAAAAATCCAGAGCTCCTCTGACTCAGTTTCTACACTGAGGCTACAGTATTCCTTTCCTTAATATTGACGGGACCTGCAGTAAGAAGAGGAGTTCCTTCTCCTTCCAAAAGTCTCACTCCTTTCTGCCATCACACCTTGAAATTTAGCTTTGATTTTTCTAACATCATGGGTCAGAAACTAAAGAAGAGAATGTGGACTTACCACAAGAATTTCTTAGACATGCCGTTCAGCTTTTAAATGAAAATCCCAGAGGGATGCAAATCTAAAGATATAGAAAATTCAGAACAAAATCACCTTCATCATTCCTTGAGTCTGAGTCTGTGGTCAGTGCCTTAGATGAGACCAAGTACTTCCCACCTCCACTGTGCCATTTGGAGTCTGTTTGAGCCATAAAAGGGTTTCACTGACTTAAAGAACATTTCCAGTTTAAGATGGCCTCTGACTTTACTGCTACACCTGCACTTCTGAGTGAATTTTTAGGCATCCCCTTTACCTCCTGGTTTTCTAGAGATAGTACTAAATACAGGTGTATTAAAAATAGAGTTTGCCTGCACTTAGAAGACAAGCAGTCATCCACGTTGCCAGAACCAGCACAGATGTTCTGGGAGCAACACCATCAAACAGCAGTATCCCCCCAAAACACACCATGGAATCTAAACATGCATTACTTCATGGTAGGTAGCTGTGAGCATGTAACTGGTGTGCTATCCATGTGTCCTGGTTTTGGCTGGGATAGAGTTAATTTTCTTTCTAGTAGCTGGTATAGTGCTGTGTTTTGGATTTAGGATGAGAATAATGTTGATAACACACTGATGTTTTAGCTGTTGCTGAGCAGTGCTTACACTAAGTCAAAGACTTTTCAGCTTCTCATGCCCTGCAAGTGAGAAGCTGGGAGGGCGCACAGCCAACATAGTTGACCCAAACTGGCCAAAGGGATATTCCATACCATATGATGTCATGCTCAGTATATACATTGCGGGAAGTTGGCCAGAAGGCAGCGATAGCTGCTTGGGGACTGGCTGGGCATTGGTCGGCAGGTGGTGAGCAATTGCATCGTGCATCACTTGCTTTGTATAATATTATTACTACAACTATTTCACTTTATTTTATTTCAATTATTAAACTGTTCTTATCTCAACCCACGAGTTTGCTCACTTTTACTCTTCCAATTCTCTCCCCCATCACACTGGGGCAGGGGGAGTGAGCGAGCGGCTGTGTGATGCTTAGTTGCTGGCTGGGGTTAAACCACGACACCATGTTATGTTTAAATAAGGTACCAACTATGTTCTTACGAGAACTTCGGGACAGGAAAGAAGCGATCACCTATATACAAAGGTGACAAATACTGATTTTTTTCACACTAGAAGGTGCTAGCACCCTCCTCCTATAAATTGTCTGCTGTCAATCCTGCAATTGTCATTTAACTCCAGTGTCATACAGGCATAAGAACAAGAACATAAATAATTGGGCAAATCAGTTGGGAGGGTGAGGGGTCTGGATGGAGTATTTTGTCCATCTCAACCCTTTTCAATCTTGCCTTTAGCCTGGGTGGAGCCCAAAGGCAGCTCTTCTTTCATTGATCCACACATCTCTCCTGGAAAAGGAAGGCTATGTTCCACATTGGCAGTTTATTTTTGACCACAAGTTTCAGAGTTGCTGGCAGAGAGCTGTTCCTACCCTGACCGGGACACAGTGGTGCAGAAGGAAGGGATTGCTCCATTTCCAATATCAATACAGGCTGGGGGATGAGGGGATTGAGAGCAGCCCTGCAGAGAAGGACTTGGGGGTACTGGTGGATGAAAAGCTGGACATGAGCCAGCAGTGTGCGCTTGCAGCCCAGAAGGCCAACTGAATCCTGGGCTGCATCAAAAGAAGCGTGCCCAGCAGGTCAAGGGAGGTGATTCTGCCCCTCTACTCGGCTCTGGTGAGACCCCACCTGGAGTACTGTGTCCAGCTCTGGAGCCCTCAGCACAAGAAGGACATGGAGCTGTTGGAGCGAGTCCAGAAGAGGGCCACAAAAATGATGCGAGGGCTGGAGCACCTCTCCTACGAGGACAGGCTGAGAGAGTTGGAGTTGTTCAACCTGGAGAAGAGAAGGCTGGGGGGAGACCTTATTGCAGCCTTTCAGTACTTAAAGGGGGCCTATAGGAAAGATGGGGACAGTCTTTTTAGTAAGGCCTGTTGTGACAGGACAAGGAGTAATGGTTTTAAACTAGAGGAGGGTAGATTTAGGCTAGATATAAGGAAGAAATGTTTTACACTGAGGGTGGTGAAACACTGGAACAGGTTTCCCAGAGAGGTAGTGGAGGCCCCATCCCTAGAAACATTCAAGGTCAGGTTGGACGGGGCTCTGAGCAACCTGATCTAGTTGATGATGTCCCTGCTCACTGCAGGGAGGTTGGACTAGATGACCTCTAAATGTCCCTTCCAACCCAAAGCATTCTATGATTCTATGATTTCCCTGTTATTTCTCAGGTATCTCTAATAGGATAGCATTGAACTGATGGCTCATCCTTGTGAGGATGTCCTTGTGAGGTACTGAACTACTCCAAACACTGTTGGTTATCTTGTCTACAAACCTACACTTGCAGAAGATACTCTGAAAATTAAAACTTCGGGCTTTACTTCCTGAACCAACATGCAAACTTCTGTGTCACTTTGTGCTACTATGCTGCACTGCAGAAAAATGTGGTATTGGAGTTTTCCAGAGGCTTGCCTGCCTTCCTCCTACTCCCAGAAACTGGGAAGAAAAATGAAGGATGAACCCAAGAGAGTAGTTCCACAGTGAGGAAAGGTTCAAGTTTTCCTCATCTTTCAGTGTTCCATCAGTGTCCAGAACAGCCCGTACTGCCAGAGTTACCCACCTGCAGTGGGAGGCTGACAAAGCTGAGATTTCTGTTCTGGCTATGCATCACCTTATGGAGTGTGCATACATTTACTCCGTAATGTAGAAACCCCCCCCACAATCATAAAGTAACACATTCCCCTACTTCAGGCAGCTTCAGACACTAGTGAATCCAGTGGTGTTCTTCACAGCCTGCCTAAATATTATCCAAAGTGGTGGTGTTCTCCTGCTGCACTCAAAGTCATTGTCACAGCTGCAGCATTTAATAGCCTGAAGGGCTGTAAAATCCTACAAACATTTTAGGCTGGTGCCAAAAGTTTGAGGTCAGGGAGGTTTGCTGTCAGGGTGCCAGGATTCCCTTGGAAAAAAAAGGATGAAAAAAAAAGATTAAAAAAAAAAAAAGGAAGACAATTAAAGGAGAGGTCCCAAAGGCTTGGAGAACAACTACAAAGGCAGGAAAAGCTCATTCTGAGGAGAAGGAAAATAAAAATTAGTGCGAAAGGAAGAAAAAGAAAGAAACAACATTAAGATTGCTCATTTTGGAGAACCGGACCTCAAGGAAACCATAATACAACAGCTTTGTTGCCTAGATCCTATAGTAAGAAAAAGGCCTGGGTCACTGCCTTCAAGGGATAAGAGGAATAAGGAAAACAAAACACTGAAAAAAGACCATGCTGTTTTTACAAGCACAGCGGGGCAGGGGAAGCCAGCAAAAGATCAGAAAGGATCATTTCTCCTACATGCTTTCCCCTCCTCCCAACACTACAGATAGTTCTCTCCTTCCCTGCCTGCACCCTGCCAAACTTCAAGATACGTATCAGATCTGGCAGCACTTATTTGTTGCAGTTTCCTATTTAAAGGGTCAACAGTTCCTAAATAAAAAAGGTAAGTACAAAACATGTCCTTCCTAACTGTACACCTTGGAGAGGTACAGGATCATATTATGATGATATCAAGCTTAACAAGTTGGGAGTACTCCCATTCATGCGTGGGTTTTTTTCTGTAAACAGTTTCATAGTTTCTAGCATTCTATTCTTCCTTTGCCTTCCAGAAATAAGAGAAATAAAGTTTCCATTTATTAAAAAAAAACAAAAACTAAACCATCAGTCTCTTCAGTTTTGAATAAGCCACAATCTCCAGGCTAGTAAAATAAACTCTGAGAATCGTTAAGAGTGTTTTTGCAAACCTCCCCCCCTCCCATGCATTTGATTACATAAATTGAGTCATTGGTGAAGGAGCTAAGCAGCTTTTCTGTCCTATCAGTGATCTCAAGTCTTTCCCTTCTGACACTCTCTGAAGAATTCACATAGCTGAAGCAGTAAGTAGGAAGGTACATATTTAGTGAACCTTGATTCAGCTCTAACACTTCAGGGATTCTTACCCTACCCACAACCTCCACCTCCCCCCTGTAACATTGCTGCATTCAAAACCTTTTTCATCTCTGCTGCTTCTGACGTGGCAGAGTTTGACTCTATCAGTCCTCTTAAATGTGGCATGGGTTAGCATGGAAAGTATTTTTCCACAGCTACCAGATAATTGCTGCTTTAGTTACTCACTTGGAAAGCATCATCAAGGGTTGTGATAAATGAATCCTTTATACTGCAGTCATTTAAAGTTTGGAGTTTTTTGATTTTGTCCTCAAATAAGCCAGGCATCTATTCTAAATATACCTTAGTTACGTCAGAAAATAATGACTATGAAAAATAACAGCATTTTAAGTTTCTTAAATCTGTGGGAGATGTTTGACTTGGTACAGACATCACAGGAAAAGGACTGGATATTGCACCTATGACATGAACCCGGGAATTTGCCTATTCTTGCCAAATCAGTGAATTAGTAGCAGGCATTAGTAGCAAGCTCAGGTGCTTAAAGATGTACAAACTATAAACCCAGGGCTGGCCAAACAATTGATGAGGGGCAGAAGAGACTGTGAAATTTCATTTCAGTGAAGATTTGGAGGGGAATTCAGATGACTGGAATTATTAATCTACTATTTCACAAGTACCTTACAATGACTATAATGAGTTTTTTTCGAGGTAAAATGATGCATTACTTATCATACATTTAAATCACTGTTATAAGTTTTATTTCTTTATTTATATTAAAAATACCTTGTTGACAAATAAGCATGCAGTTCTTGAGCAGCACAAATGAAAAATGTATTAATCACAGAAAGAGACCATCATTTATAATGTCATTATCCGTACTAAGATACTGGTCAGTGACAGTTATCATAGCTAAATAAATTGAAAACACCTAGACGGCTACAGAAAGTATTATTGGAACTTGCTACCTAACGGATTGAACAGTTGAAATTTCTGACTGTGACTCACTGACTATTTTAATCATGTTTATTTTTCTTCTACCCATGCAACTGACTAAGATAATTTTATGGCATTAATCAAGTATAAATCAAGGGGTTTCTAAATGTCACTACCCTTTATACTTCCTGTCAGAAGCATCTGAATTACAGTTGCTGAACATGAGTTTTGCTTTTTTCTAAATAGATTAAGGCCAAAAGTACTATGGTGGTCAAAACCAACCAGTATTTGAAGGTAAATCTTTTCCCCACCATTCTGTATGCCAGCCAATATCTCAGTTTTGATGGAATGCCACATTTTCCCTTCTCTCTCACACTCTGTTTTCTTCTGCCTGTAAAGGCTGTGGACACTATCATCCTTCCAACTTCCCCCCCCTCCCTTTTTTTTTTCCTCCTCACCACAGTGGATCATGACATACTTTCCCAGCATATCCTTCAGAGCCAGCCTAGCCCTTTGTGTATTCCTGAAAAGCAGATAGTTGATGTTTTTTCTAATCTTGTTTCAAAGTCATTATACAGTCATAATAATAGTAGCCCTGATTCACTGCCAAATGAAAGCCATGGAAGAGCTCCTATCAGGTTCAGTAAGCATCAATACTTTTTTCCATACTCCTGAAATTTCACAAGAAGTCTGAAATACATAATGTACTTCTAAAGTGTTTTTTTCCTCCCTTTCTCCCCACTTGCATTTTTGTATCACTGAAAATAACAGTACAAGATGTAGATTAGTAACCTGGGATTAGGACTAAGGCCATCTGTCTTCAATTAGTAAGCACAGAAAAGGCTGGTTTATACCTGCTTTCGTTAATGCTACTAATCAGAGATAGTGCTGCTCATTGCTGCAAAGAGAATTCCTGACATGAGCAATATTTTAGTTGAGATTAGACAGATAAGAAATTATCCACAGCTCTGTCAACCTGTGGATACATCCTGTCTTTCAAGGAATAAATAAATGTTGTTGATTAGCTAAAATGAAGATACTTAATGCACTGTTTCCTAGGGACAGAAATCAACTTAAGTCACAATGATCTAATGAATGAAGACTTTATAATCCAAATAAGTACATACCCCCCACCAACATTTCTGTGGACTGACTAGCAGCATCTCTCAGGTTTAAAATACCTAGACATGCATTGTTTTCTTCTCAACTGCACGTTTTGCAAAGCATCAGTATTGCCATGTCCCACCAAAAAGGAGATCCTCACACGAAGACACTTTTATGACTGATAATACCTGGATGATGTAATTTTATTAAAGTAAACAGATAAATAAACATAACTTCCCACCTCCTCCAAACAAGAAAAAAAAGAAAAAAACCAAAAACCCCTATGCATACAACCTGCTAATAAAAAGGGAGCAAAACTTGGCCCTAGGCAGAACTGATGCACTTTGAAGGGTCCTCTGGAACTCTTTCTTTCTTGGATGTTTTCTTCCTTTATTTGAAGTCCCTCTAAATGAAAGAAACATTTACTGCCAATGGTCCCAAAGTGTTAAAAAGCAAGGATAAAGGCTCACAGCTCAAGGGTTCTTTATGTTCTGTTCTCCACATAAGGCAGGGGCGTAAACTTTGTTCTCACCAATGTCAAATATTTGGCCCAGGCTCTGAATACAGAGCTAAAATACTAAAAAGCCTGTTCATTCTTCAGGAAAAAAAAAAAAAAAAAACAAAAAAAAAAACAAATCCCNNNNAAAAACAATACAAAACACAAATCCCACAAAATCCAAACAGCTATTAAGTGTGGTTGTGAATGATATGATTTAAAAAAAAATAAAACCAAACACGCAAATAAACTTTAAAGAAATAAGAGCAGCATTTCAGCTGTTCCACAAATAATTAACATTGTTCCTGTTCTATTTCATTCTTCCTTTCCTTCACCACCACCATGGTCAAGTTCTAGAAAAAAAACAATTCTATGAAAAAGATGCCCTTTAAGTTCAGTATCTGATGTGGTGCTCATTTAGTCTTATATTAATATAAACATAAAATTGCTGGCTTCAGCAAGCTATTTCACAGCTGTAGTAAGAGGTGCTTTTTTGTTTTTTTTTTTAAATAAGCAAAAAGGTTA
>VYZW01008062.1:37246-53816 GCA_013401315.1 Balaeniceps rex
AGAAAAAAAAATTTTGAACAGACTCCAAACTTAAGACTAATGAAAGATAATTGAGGCTGTAAGATCATCCCTTGTCTATATGCTTGAATATTGCAGGCATGTGACTGTTAGAGGGATCAAGCCCTAGTTAGTTTGAAGAGTGTGTCATCATCATACTGTTAATTAGGAACTCCAAAGTTAAGGAATATTGACTTGTCCTGAAAAGGTACTTGGAGGTGACTTTGTGAAACATATTTGTTCTACACTACAACCGTGACTTCTTTGGAACAACGTAATAGTTTTTACTGAAATGTAACAGGAGGGAAAGAGGTCTCAGAGATACACATTCCTGTAAAATTCATTAAAACTAGCTGCTGGACAAAGGAAAAACATGTTTGTGCAAGCAAGTTCCCTACCCATACAATGTTTAGGGCACATAAGAGAGTTTAGGGATCTGAAATTCTGCATTAAGGCAAGTACGAAGTAACACAAGTCATTTTTATGCCAATGTACAGCTTCAGGATGCCCTTAGCCGATATCACATCCTTAGATTTAGTTCAGCTTATAATCATTCCTCAAACATAGTTTGTGCATTTATTTTTTTGTGAAATTATTTGAGAGATATTTCTCACCTCTAGCTAATGAATAAATAAAATCCTTAAAATTTTGACATATGAATACAAAATAGGAGGAACAATCTTTAACACCCCATTCATATTCCTTTGATTTCAATATATAAACTCCATTTCCTTAGTAAGTTATTCTCCCTGTGTTATTTTTATTGATGGTAACAATTCCATATATGAACAGTACTCAGGTTTTCTTGAGCCTTAGTAACAGTGTTTCTTGTTGGACTAATGTCCAACAGCAATGAACCTTAGAGCCTCCCTTCCTAGATCCTCTTTTATGTGTAATATTTCCACAGTGAAATATGTTCTAAGGCATGGGGAAAAAAAAAAAAGAATTCTAAACACTAAGAAAGTGGTTTGCCACAAGTTTTTCTACATTGCAAGACTCCTAGAAGATCTAGGTTTTATAATTCTGGGTAGATTTAGAAAGCTTACTGTTCTCCTCTTCACTGTAACCTCCATGTAAGACTCTATCTAGGAACTAAATGAAAGATTTAAGTTATATCCATAGTCATCTAAAGAAGAAAGACAGTAGAAAGTTCCCCGAGGGGTGGGGGAGGGAATGTAAAAAGCAGCTTTACTGCTACATAGTGAAACTAAGTAAAAAAACCTCTCATTAAGATCTTGGGAGCTATAGACCAAATGTGTATGGATATTTAACTGTTATTTTAGATCCCAAAGAACTTAACACTGGAAGTCAGCCCTACATGCAAAATGGTGCTTTTTATTTTGTTTAAAAAAAAAACCAAACCAAACCCAAAACCCCATAAATAATTTTTCAGCCCTGGAGTCAACAACTTTTGGGATATAACAAACTTTCTCTAGGTGAAAGGGGAGTGCAACCTCTGTAGTCCATAGGATTCTCTGCTTCCACAGTCTGTTAGTTAGTGCAAAGCCTGGGGGTAGTATATATGATTTAAAAACTACAATCAAGTCCCCAGTAAACCCACCTCACAGGGGCTGCTAGAAGTCCCACAGAGCAAACCAAATTGAAGTCCAAAATTGGTACAGATTCAATCAGTAGCACACAAGTAAAAGGCTCTGTAGTTCACTGACAACACCTCAAGGTACTGAATCATCTGTTAAGTGCTAATTTATTAGCAGAAGATATCTCTAATAAAAGTAAACTACAGCACGTCAGAAGAACTTTGAGATTGCAAATGAACTTGTAACTCAGCAAAATCTACACTAAGGCTGCCTTTTTTAGTTTCAGCATGCTCCTTCTCCTGAGATTTAAGAGATGGACCTAAAAGTAACATTTTGACAGCAGCATTTGTATCCAAGACTTTCACATTGATGAATGCAGTCATTTAAGCTAAAGAAATATGTGGCAATGAAGATACCCCCGATGCCATAGTCAGCCTATGTGTTAAGAATTGAGTGAATTTTCCAAGAGAAGGTAAAGTGTTTTTTTTTTCCCCAAATGTAAGTATGAGCATTGCACACATGCAGCCAGAAAGGAAAAGACTAATGGTCAATCTGAAAAGAATACAGTCCTCTATAACGTTGCGCTTTTTTGTTTTGGAAGAAATTTCAAGTGGACACTGCAAATATATGATGTTGGCCACCAGCTGACAAACACAGTCCCTGGAACTTGGTGAGACTAACATCTGTATGTGTCCACATGCATGAGTGGTCACATTCCTCAAAATGAGAGCATATTTTGTAACTGAGGGAACAGCTACTGTTTGGAAGAAGGAAATATGAGAGCTTTTTCAAAATTAATACAGTTTGAAGCCATGTTGGTGCCCTCCAGTTTGACCAGCTACTCTGACAAGCATCCAGATCTATGTAGAACTGGCTCATCTTTCCCTTAATATCCTAGTCAGTAAGGCAGAAGGAATATCTGCTATTCTTTTCCCCTCGCTTCCCCTTTAACTTAGTTTTGCACCAGTTGCAGCCTTGAAACAAGTTCTAACAAATGGGTTGTCCATCCCTCTATGGGGCATAAGCATGGACCCAAAGTGTATGTCATATATCTATCTATATATATACAGATATTTCTCCATCCACATTCACTGATACGCATCCGTTTTGAGTGCCTCTATGCTTATGTCTTCAGTGAGAAAGTGTCTCTTCTAGAAGATAGTCCTTCCAGAAATTGAATCACTGGAAATATGATTTAATGTACTCTGAGGAACTTTCTCAGAATAACACAATCCAAAAAGCCATACTTTTACCTATGCCAAGATGGAGCGGTGGTTTATTCAGCAAGCTTTATGTATGCACCTGCAGAGGAAAATCAACAGTGCATATTTTAACATCTGTAAATGTTTAGTCTAGGCCAATTTAATTAGGAATAATTTTTCTTCATTGAATCCTTCTTAACAAGTGATTTGAGACTTAAAGTGTGTTTATTTTTGAAATGTCATGAACTCTAAAATGGTTAAGAGAAACCTTTCCACACTCATTTATATTTAGGGTCAAATTTGAAGTGACAAGTAAAATGTTACAAAATAAACCTACTTAAAGGCACAGAGATAAATCAGTCACCTTTATACTTACAATGAAAGTGCTAAAAGAGAAGAGAAGGTTAAAGCAGGAATAGCTTTGCATGAGGAGGAACTGGAAGTTAATTTTTTTCTTTCTTTCTTCTCTCTTTGGGCCCGTCAGCACTGGAATTCTACCAAATAAGAGAGGATGTGCTGGGGAGTGTAACTTACATGTTGACAAACAAACCTAAGTATAAATACTGTGTTTGAAACAATCTGCAGAGATTTTACTAAGTGTAGCAGATGTATTGGGATGGCAGAGGAAGCTATAAGTTGCACCAATTTAGAATCACTCTGGTCTCTCAGGCTGCATTACTCATCTCCAAATATGGCTCAAAGTCTCTGCAGAATAGCAACATGACTCAGACATCTTCTAGAAGTTCCTACAAAAGGGTAAAATTAAGACTGCAAATCAAAAAGAGGTAGGAAGGTAGAAAGAAAAGAAAAGACCAAAACAAGTCACACCACTGCACACATTTCTCCTGTGGGGAAGGAATGAGAGAACTGCATGACAGATTAGTCATGTTGCTTAACACAACACTAAGAGATGCTGAAAAGCAATAAAGTGACAAGAGTGGTACAAAAACCTGAACAAAAGAACAAAATATCAGAAGTGTACTGTAAGCTAATACTGACACCTAACTCGCAGCAATTCGGTATTTGATTTCATCAGCATAACCCTTGACTTTAAATTGCTCTCCTTATCTACATAGAAAAGGAAATTATGCTCAGTATGGCTTGCTTATTGTTTTCAAAATAATAATTTGTCTTGAATGCAGGTTGAAACCTCCATCTCTGCTCAGCTACTGAGATTAGTGAGGTGTAATTAATGACAGTAAGAAACGACTCTGTACTGGTAGATATCTCCAAATTAATGAAAAACATCAAGGTATTCCTATACAGATACTTGCACCAGATACTTGCATTCTTACACATACATCTGTATATACACAACACCAGTGTCACTCAGATTCTCAGTTGATGTATATAGTTTGAAATAACAAAATCCTGGGGCTCAGAGTACCTTCCAAAATCATCTTCTCCATCAGGGCTTTCTCAGATTATCCATACCCTTCCCAAATCCCTGCACAACTGGATGCAATAATCCAAGAAATGGAAGTGCTACTTCACCTCTTGGCAGCAGTCCTATGCTTTTTCTAGATGATATTTGCCCAGTCAGGGTCTATGATACAGAAGTGCTCTAGGATTCTTCAGCAGTGCTAACCTTACACAGAATATCACCATTCACAGCTAAATCTTCCTACTGCACCAGATGATTGAGAAATTCAACCTTACCTTGGCAGGTCATTCACTCACTTCAGTTACCTGCTATGTGCTACCTGGCAGTAGAAAGTAACTGGGCCTGAGGCAACATTTCCACCAGTCCTCAGAAAACTCCTACTAATATTGAATTTCACATCAGTACAGGTTTTCTGAGCACCACAGACAGACACGGTTCTCTCATATTTTTTATATTTTAGACTGAGCGATTAAAAGGTTAACAGACCCCAGGCAAAGTAGGGATCATATCTTACTGGTGAATCAAACTGAGAATTATTTGAGAAAGCTGTATCCCTTTTCAGTTTTCTATGCCTTGTCCACAGAGACATTAAGGTCTTTAGAGAGAGGAGTAGTCTCTTGCTGTAAGACACTGTTCCCACCACAATTGAATCGGTGAGCCTACATAGACAATAATGTACAATTATTGTACCAATAATGTACAGTTAAAGAAAATTGAATGATTATAAATATAGTATGGATTCACATCACAGCATATTTTAAAGAATCTTTTTCCTTCTTAAATGTAATTTACACTAGTAATCAAGTTGCATTCAGTCCTGTAACCACAATTCAAAGACACATTAACCTATGTAATTGTGCATGTACCCACCTATCTGCCTTTGCAAACAAAGAAGTTAGGAGCATAAGCTTTCTGATTTGCAGAACTACTTGTTCCTACAATTATGAATTCAAGGTTCTGCTTTCAAAATACAAAACATTGTTTATGGCAATCTTAGTTGAATTTGAAAATCCATCTGTATGTAAAATATAGTTGAGTCTATAACTTTTTTTCAGATCCAGATTAATTCAAATGTCTGTATTCAAAAGCTTAGACAGAACACTTAAATAATTACAGCTGTGATTGCTGAACAGGGTAGAGCTAACATTAAATTACACAGTAGAATTTTCTGGAGATGCTCATGGTTTTCCCCATGGACCTATTTTGTAGAAGTGTTTCATGAGCACAGGAATACAGATAGTTGTCTAGTAAGATTTTTCAGAAATACAAAAAAAACCTTGAAAAATTTCTAGAAGTTAAGCAAATAAGTGTTTTTGAAAAACTGCCTACATGTGTCTTGATACATGTGAGAGACTGAAAGAGTTAATGCCTTAAACGTTGTGTGGAGACAGGTTAAGGTCTGCATAGAGACAAGTTAAGGTTTGTCTCCATAGCGACAAATTAGGGTCTGTATAGCACCACTGAGCCACAGGTGAGAAGCTGACTGGCTCGGAGCTGGGAGGGCATGTGGGAGGATGCACAGTTTCCCCTTCTGATGTGCCTTGCAATGCACTATGTATGGCCCAAGGTCATACAGAGTTTGTTTGAGGAAGGGGCTCACAACCACCTGAAAGACCCCTCACAACCACCCACAATGGCACCTGCACAGAAGATGAAGAACATTCTGGAACAAGAACCATATAAGTCTTCAAGGGAGTGAGACTAGAGTCGGGGACTAGCCTATAAAAGACACAACTTCGAGGACTCCATGCTGCTGCTGCTCCAGACCTGCCTCTCCCAACTGGTGCTGGCACTGCTGGTGCAGCCAGAGGCCCTGCGGTCCAAGAGCATCGCACCCACCACTGGAGGATTGTCATGTGCATGCCCGCTACCGGAGGGTTGCCACACTTACCATTGACATTGTGGGATACAAGGGTGGTGATATCTCTCCCTCTCTCCCTCGCCCACCTTTTCCTCATTTTCCTTTCCTCTTATAAGTATTCCAATTAGAACCCACATTGCCTAATGTTACACTTTCCTAGTTTAGGTTGCCTACTGTTACACTTTCCAAGTTCAGGCTGTTTTTTTACCATCAATAAAGTGTTTAATTGATCATTTAGTGTTTTTTCACCTTAATTTAGCCCAAGGGAATCACAAAACTGCCATGATCCTCCCTGGGCAGCCCAGTTTGGATCGTGACAATATATTTGGAAATATTACTATACCTGAACCCAATAAAATATTGACATTTATGATATCCCAGAAATCTAAGGTGTGGTTGGTTATTTTTAAGTTAATCTGAACCAGATGCAGACTGGCTTCACAGATGCATTGCTGAACCATTGAAGTAACTAAAAACATATAGAGATGCATCATCCAGGTAAGCAACATCAGTTTAGCATCTTCGAAACAGCTATGTCTCCCTGAAGAGATAAGCAAGGATTGTTAATGATCTACTTTAACCAGAGACCACCTTTTCTGCAGATTTTTAAAGCAGCATCTTTCAATATTCACTTGCCAGCTCTTAAAAGTGTAACCCCCTCTCCTGTTAAAGGAAGATAACATAAGAAAGTTAAAACAACTGGATGCATATCAATTCCATCCTTAGACGAGTGAAAATCAAGCATGGTTAAAGTTTTCCCTTTGATTAGAAACAACTGGAAATGCCCACGGATTTAGAGAGAGATTCCTGTTTAACATAGCCTGCACTAGGACTTCCACTGTTAAAACAGAGTACAGATATGGTTTTGGTCTCTGTCGGACTGCTTACACATTTCATGAGAGTATGCAACATTTGGGGGTAGGGACACATTCAAGTTTTCAGTGGGTTCTGTTAGAAGAATATGTAAGTAGACAAAAGATATATTCATATCCTCCCTAACTTCAGGCTCACCTGAAAATTAAATTGATACTCAGATGTCTGCGCTTAATTTAGTTTGATATTTATACCTTCTTATTAACTGATTCCCTTCTATCACCATTAATCTGTAGATTGTAAAAAATTGTTTCCTGCGCTCCATCAGGACACACAGTAAAGGTGTGTTATGCTGTTCATTTTCCCAGAGAGACAATTGGAGCTGTCATCCTGCAATGCTGGATGCCCATCTTCTAAAGTGGTGAATAAGAAAAAAAAGGAATATTTACCTCAGGGATGCCACTTAATAGTTAGTCAGTAGTCTTGGTATACACAAGGCAAAAGGTGAATCTGCTAACATGAAGTGAGCTGGTATTGAAATAACATTTAGAGTAATACCATTTGTACACATATGTGAGACCAGCCCCCTCCAACTCCTGGACATCACTACCAGCTCCACATGTGCACATTAAAAGACTATCTAGAGCTTGGTTTATGCCATATCCTACATATGTGGACAGCAGGAAAATCTAATTGGCTCTCAAAATCACTTGCCAAAAAGCAATAAAAGTAACTAATAAAAGCTGAACAAAAACCAGTTTGACAGAAAGTTTTGCAGTTTGGGATAGAAGAAAAGAGGAACTATTATGAATACAGATTCAACATGTCCCTGGTGTTGAAAGAGTCTTGGTCTAAGATGGTTCATTCCAGGAACTGACAATAAGAAGAGATAATGCTAGAGAAGGCTAAATGGTGCTGGTTCTTTAAACAATACGTAAGACAATACTAGCTGAACATTATCAATTATCATTGCTATTTAATGGCTAATTGCTAAAGTCCACCTAGCCATAGATAAACTGTAACTTTAGAGCCATCCAGAACACTTCTACTCAAATTTTTATAGACATCTGCAAAATCTCACTTTTATGAAAGTTCATAACATCCACCCTTCATTTATTAAACTTTTCTAGTAACAAATGAACATGCACTTGATAACAGAAAATTGCACTCCAATTGGAAACACCCAATGAGTTTTAAACTTGTCATTACTTCAAGCCTTTCCTTTGAAAAGAGACCCAAAAAGGAAATGTGCCTAGGTTATTCCAGTGATGGCCATAGCAAGAATTCACTTTATTGTTACCCATAAAAATAATTACTACACTCCTCAGTACTCACTGTTAATTACCATATGTATGGACAACAGATAAGTAGAAAAGATTCTCCTGGACACCATAGTTAGCTTCTGTTTCTTAACTGTCATCTGAAACATGTTTAGCTAGCAATGATACTAAACATTACTTGTTTCTCTTCTATTTTATTTCACTATAATATCCTACGGTTGTATGCAGGAAAGAGTTATAACTTTATCTATCCAGGTTTTTGTTACCTAAACCACACAATATTACATATATAAAATATGGCACATATTGCCAACTTAGTTTATAGCATTCAAGTAGGAAAGAAACAGCCAACATATTCTCAGAAAACCATGTCACCGTGTTATATTGAAATCTACAAATGAGCTGAGATGCTAGAAAATTAATCAGAAACTGCAAAGGCAGCAGGTGCAGTGCTGGACGAAGAAAAGCAATCGATGGAAAAGTTGCCAGGTTTCATAAAAAAAGAGAGAAGACTATTGATTCTTCAAATTATTACCTAAAGAAGTTATTGTGACAGCACATTTGACAAACAGCTTGGACCGTGAAGCAGCCGAGGGTAGAAATTACCATTCCCAACTTGTTTAGGATATAAAATATTTTTATTTTACTACCAGCAGCCAAAATAAGAACCACTATAGCAAATTACCTTGGTATTTAGCAAATTACCTTGATATTTCGGTCTGGGACAAAATGGTTCTGAAAATCCACAATTCTTGTAAGACAAAAAACAAGGCTTCCATATTTTTTCAATGTACAAATCAAGTGTCTGGTTTGTTCACTCAGGAGGTAAGTTAAAAAATTGTTCCCTGAAACATCCATCCCTCATTCTTTTGGCCTGAACCTCAGTAGTTCTGTTGATAGTTTATTGGTTGATATAATTTATATTTTCCTGTTTAGAGACACAAAAGTAAATTCTGAGCTGATGGTTTGCGAATCCATTTATCAATCAATCAATCAATTAACTTCTGAAAAGGTCAAGGCAGGCACTGCCTTGCACTGCAACACCAGGTACCATCATGCTTAGAGCTCAAGATAAACCATGAGCATCAAGAAGATAAGGCTTAATGAGAATCTATGGCAATATTATTCAGAATTTAAGGTTTAGTAGTAATGAACAATTCCAATTACCCAAACATCTGCTCAAAAAAAGATTACACAAAAAAAATTGGAGAGCATGATTCAGCTCACTGAACTTTAGCAACCTAAAAAGTTATTCATCAAAATCTAAACCAGTCATCTAAACTCTGTATCTATAGAGAATGTAATGGAAAAGCTTCTTTCAGAGAATGCTTAATTCCTTATCTTAAAGTTATCATCATGGTCTGCAGAGGCCCGTTACTCTTCATTAATTAGAGAAGAAGCCTAGGTGACTAGTTTTGGCTTAAATGATTAACTTGGCAGGTAAGATGTCCACTATATTCTTCGAGTGCTGCGTGAATGTTTCTTGATCTAGAAGTCAGAGAGCACCTACATGGCTTTTAGATATGATTCTGAACAACAAGGATGAAATGGCTGAGCAAAATGTCATGGTAAGAAGTAATTTCAATGAAATCTATAGGTAAACAGAAGAGTTAATAACCCTCAGAAAACAAAGGAGAAGCAACAGCATAAACATTCCTATTTTCAAGTAGATATTTCAAGCGAATCACATCCTCTTATGGAAGAAAGGTGAGAAACATATCAAAAGATCAATATGGCTAATAAGGAGTTCTGTGTTGACCTCAAACACAAGAAGGAAGCATACAGGAAAAGGAAAAAGTTAGATTCTTAAGGGCACATACACAAATGGAGCACAAGCAAGTAGAGACAACTTGGGAAAGGGCAAAGCAAGGAGTTGATCCATAAGACTAAAATTAAAAGTCATTACAAACAAGTCTTCCTGTTGGCTCTTGAATCACCAGCATCAAAAGCTGACCTTGAGGAAACAGAAACATCTAACTGGGCTTGTTGCATCAACAGGAAGACCAGTTGTGATAAACTGTCTATTCCAGTTAACAGAATGGGAGTGGGGTAGGAAAGAACAGGATAGCTGAATAAGTTCCTCTGTTAGCTCTGCTTGGTGAGATCACTCAAGTATACTTAGAGTGGTTATATTTGCTAATGAAAATTATGGGAAAAGGGCCATAAGACCAAGAAGAGTCTCATACTCAACTGGAATCTCTGATCCAGATTTCTGTGCTGAACTTCAGTAAGTGCACCCTCAGCAAGTTTGCAGATGACACCAAGCTGAGTGGTGCAGTTGACACGCCTGAGGGATGGGATGTCATCCAAAGGGACCTGGACAGGCTGGAGAGGTGGGCCTGTGCGAACCTCATGAGGTTCAACAAGGCCAAGTACAAGGTCCTACACCTGGGTCGGGGCAATCCCTGATATCAATACAGGCTGGGAGATGAGGGGATTGAGAGCAGCCCTGCAGAGAAGGACTTGGGGGTACTGGTGGAAGAAAAGCTGGACATGAGCCAGCAGTGTGTGCTTGCAGCCCAGAAGGCCAACTGTATCCTGGGCTGCATCAAAAGAAGCGTGGCCAGCAGGTCGAGGGAGGTGATTCTGCCCCTCTACTCGGCTCTGGTGAGACCTCACGTGGAGTCCTGCGTCCAGCTCTGGAGCCCTCAGCACAAGAAGGACATGGAGCTGTTGGAGCGGGTCCAGAAGAGGGCCACAAAAATGATCCGAAGGCTGGAGCACCTCTCCTATGAGGACAGGCTGAGAGAGTTGGGGTTGTTCAGCCTGGAGAAGAGAAGACTGGGGGAAGACCTTATTGTGGCCTTTCAGTACTTAAAGGGGGCCTATAGGAAAGATGGGGACAGTCTTTTTAGTAAGGCCTGGTGTGACAGGACAAGGGGTAATGGTTTTAAACTAAAGAAGGGTAGATTTAGGCTAGATATAACGAAAAAATTTTTTACACTGAGGGTGGTGAAGCACTGGAACAGGTTGCCCAGAGAGGTAGTGGAGGCCCCATCCCTAGAAACATTCAAGGTCAGGTTGGACGGGGCTCTGAGCAACCTGATCCAGTTGATGATGTCCCTGCTCACTGCAGGGTGTTTGGACTAGATGACCTCTAAAGGACCCTTCCAACCCAAAGCATGCTATGATTCTATGATTCTAAGAAAGTGCAGTAACTGGAGAAGTCAAGAAGAGAAGTAAATGAATAATCAGAGGTCTACAAAAGCTTACCTAACTGAAAATATTGAATGAATCTAGTTTACCTTAAAGAGAGAAGGGACAGTACAAACATGGTTTCAATAAATAAATTGCTTCTGCAAAGGAGGGACTAATCTGTTTTTCTTACCTGTAATGGATAGGACAAGTAATGGGCTTACATTACAGCATAAAAGATTCAAGATAAAAATTAAGAAAAACTTCTGGGTAAAGAGAGTGAAGCACTAGAATAGATTACCTGGAGAGGTCATGCAATCTGTCTATTTAAAGGTCTTTAATAAAAGGCTAGATAAATATTGATCAGAATGACACAGGAAAAGGTATTCGTGCTTGGAGGCAGAGGGACAGGTTAGATAAATTTAAGTTGCTCTGGGTTTAAAGTCTTCAAGTCTATACCACAAACTGAGATAGTATAATAAGCATAAGGCACTGGAAATTTTCACTACTGAGAAGAAATACATTATAATCAGCATTCAATTATCCTAAAAAGAGAGCTGACTGAGGACACCTTCTTGATTTTGGATAAATATAACTACTCTGGGATATTTCAGAAGCAGAATGGTTGAGATAGCTTAACAAGCCAAACTCGTTTCCATCAAAGAATTGGATTTAATTCATTTGGAGTATAAACAATACGAGCCAGTTTGAAAATTGACCAAGTAGAAAACTATTCTATGTTGTAAGTCTTCATTAAGTGAGTCTGGATTGATATGCCATGCCCCAAGCTCATGCCTAGGTAACCAAATACAGCTATCTCATTGAAATATATACATAGACTTAATATTTGATTTAGTGCCACAACATAATCTGTTTAAAAAAAAAAAAAACACCATACAATATCAAAGCACACTAACTGATGAAAAGTTCATAGACTGATCTCCAAAAGAAGAATAAAATAAAACCATCAAATCAAGGTGCCTGCATTTATTCATTATTTTCACCATTCATGAAGATTGTTATATAATTATAGAATGATTATGTTATATAGCTCTCGTGTATAAAATTCACAGAATGCAGACAATCATTAAGCAACAGAAATCAGAGGAAAGGTATACATAACAATAAAAAAGCACTCTAAGAGGGTCCCATTGAATATAGTGGGTTTATAAAGCAGGTAGATTTAATTATATACATATAGAACCAAATAAAGCAAAGCTATGAGAAAGAAGGCCGGGACCGTCCTTTGAAAAGCAGTCAGTGAGGAAGAAACTGCTGGGTCACAGTGAACACAGCCTCATTTGTGTTGCATGTGAGAAAACAAAATCAGACACAAAGCAGGGGAGAAAAATTGTTTCACATAATGGAAATTAAGTCCAAAGAGGTTAAGGCAGGTGCTTCTAGGTGAACAATATTCTCTGTTGACTTCAAGTCAGCCTTTTGCCAATTTAATACTGAGATTTTGTTCCTTTGTTTTTAAACCAGAGTTTTACATATTGCTTCACAAATGAAGACAGAGAGCTTGTAAAGTGGTACGTGAATACCAACCCAATAGCGGTTCAGCAGGAGTTTGCTTCCCTAGACTGAGCTGCTGTCTGGTAACAAGCAGAAGAGGGAAAAAAATGCTAGTTCTTATGTTCAAGGTAATGCATCTTCTTTGACAGCTTCTGCAGCAGCTTTTGAAGTTCTAACAAAATACTGTTCTGGGACTTAGATGGCGGGTGGCAGATAAGAGACTTGCTATCAATGATTATATACATTTTCAGTCTGAAATATTCCAAGACTCTTTCACACAAAGACAATTCTGTTAAGGTTTTAAGGCTTAAAGAGGAACTATCCAAAATGAAGATAACTGACTGATACAGTAAGTGAAAAGAATTAAGAGAAAGAAATAGTGGTCGTCCAAGTCAGTGTGGAAACAAATCAGTGGATACACTATATTCATTTCTGTAATCAGTTTGCTGTCCTGGAAACTGAATTTTTAGAAGTAACTAGGTCAAAGAGAACCAGAATGATTGTTTCATTTGAGATAGCATTTATGCAGATGAATAATTGTGAGCTGAATACAGGACTTTCAACTGGCAGTGACATTTTCTGTTCTGGGCATCAAGACTAAATACAAGCCGAAAGCAAAGCTTTCATAACATTTATCACCAAGAATGACCTCAGATAGAATTATGTATTATGAAGTTATTTAACAGTGAAACACTTAAGCACATTCACATGAATGCCTGAAGGCTCCCTTCAGGTTTTCCTAATGTTTACCTTCTTCCATTTCTTCCCTTTCCCTATTAAAAAATACCTGTAAATTAACCATGTGAACGGCAGCAATATACACTCCTCCTTCGGCATCCAAACACCTCTATATAAGAATACGTACATGCTAGTCAATTTTGAAAAGGAACACCCCTGACACTTTAAAAAATAATTCATATGTCTTGACCCATTCTTCTGTTTCACCAAGTACACTCTGGTACAAGCTTTTATTTTTTCTGTCCCTAGTGCCTTGTTTCTTGTTGTTCAGTGGTGCCGTCTGTGCAAGGGCGCTCAAACTGCAGCAGCCACTCTGCTCATAATTGCTGTTGCACTTTGCTTAATCCAACCATGTCGTTCCCAAGCTGTGTCATGAAAGAAATACTAGATGCTGACAAGGAATATAGAGTACTGCAGAAAAACTGAAGAATGCTAGAAGTTACTGATGTGGAAAGAATAAATTAAGTTTTCACTAGTAATAGATTTAAAAAGGGTGATGTTCAATGTACACTAAAGACCATGAAACTAGTGCTGAGAAAATACTATAAAACCCGAATTTTTTTAGTTTTCTTTAAGCAGTTGTTCGAATGGTTTACACTTCCTTTCTTCAACACAGTGTTGGAATACTGCTACAGGGCCTTTTATTTATAAATATCTGACATCTTGAATACACTAGCTATGATGCCATCTCTTTCATCTCCAGAACCAAGGACACAGTTTCCAGTCCTGTAACGGCTGAAAACCAGAGGTTGGCTCCAACTTGTCAGAGTTTGTCCTTGCTCTGACTCAGTGACTCCCACTATGCCAGGGCCTGAGTGCACAACCCTATTTCCAGCTGCTGCATTTTCACTTCGATGGATCAGCAGCCAGGGTGGGGTATCCTAGGTGTATGCTACAAAGCCAAAAACAAAGGGATTTTGCTTTAAGACATGAGGAAGGCAAGAAAAGTTAGATCGTTAAGGAAAATCCATCCTGGAAGGAGAAGTAAGCGTTGAGAAGTGTCAGGAGAAACATGAAAAGAGGAATTTTGCCTTTATTTGAAAGCAAAAGGAGATACAAGAAACAGGACTCAGAACTCCCTTACCTGTACAGGTGTGAAAGATGAAGGATTTTGCTTCAAGTGACATCACTTAGCCTTTAAATGCAGTATGGTTTCAGAAAGAAAATATCATGTTTAACACACCAGAAAACATTAGGCAAATGAAGCTGCACATGGTCAGGAAAGACTGGGCAATGTGGAGTTAAAAGAGAAGACTAAAATAATTATTAATTTACTTTCCTGCACCAAGAATAGCACTATGGAAATATGTAACCATATTCTAGTAACATTAAAGACACTGTTGGGTTTTTCTTTTAAATGAGTACTTCAACTTCTAAATCCTAAACAATTATTTTCAATGTAGTTGTTTTGACCTTGATTAGAGTCCTTCTGATGTTAGTGTTATATCCTGCCTGTGGTTTCTTTGGTTGTTGCCTTTGCAATATCTTATGTGGAATCCTTTCTACACTGTTCTTTGCACCATCTAAAGAATTCCTACTCCATAGCTTTTATTCTGTTCTCCTTTAAAATATGAGAAAAACAGTTAAAACCCACAAGAGTTTTTACTTTCAAGACAGCTTGCATAGACACTACAGTATGCATCCAGCTGTCAAAGGGCCATTTTTCAAGGTCATTTTTCATATGAAAAACTTTACCTGATGGAAAGAGATCTCATTTCTGCCTCATTGACTTGACTTGACCCTTAGAGCATGTATCATGAAACTGTGCCCTTTGAGTTTCACAGGTCCCTACCAACACAAGTTTTCTAATTGGAACTATTGCTTGAACTCAGAAACATTTTTTGTCTAGACATCTGAGGCTTCAAATCTTCATTTTTTATGGCTGATTTAAAAAAAAAAAAAATCACACTATGAATTCAACTTGTGTTGAATTCCATACCCAAAGAATTTTCCTCCCTCTCCCCCTCTGGTTTGCTTTAAAACAGTCAGAAACTGAGATTCTTTCAACCTGACACCTTTGATGTATAACTGGACAATTCAGTAGTCTGTTCTCATTAATTGTTTATTCTTCCTTCACATGTAATTTTTAAATTTACTCCCTTTTCCCTTCAGCACTACTACTGTACGTGAGACCATGCCACTAGTGATGTTGGGTTTTATTGTAGCATACATAAACTGAGTAGTTTTCAACCACAGCAAAGACTCCCTTGAATTTTGAACTAAGGATTGTCTTAATTCATTTGCCTATATTTAAATTGTCTTTACATGACTCCTTACAGAAACCCCAGAAATAAACCTGAATACAAGTACTAAGTTCTTCTGTTAAAGAAGCCTTATTTTTTTTTTTCATAGCAATATTAAAATAGTGAAAGATTTAAATTGCCATTTATAGCTATAACTTGATGGGGTTTTTTTTGGTTGTTAACTGGGAGTGGAAGGGTTGCTCAGGTATCCTTTATGGGAAGTTTAATGTTACTGCCTCTGGCATTGCTCCTTTCCAGCTGCTGCAGCCAAGCCTAGTGCACCTGTAGATCCAGGGATCTGTTTTTTCATCCCAGGCCAATGGATGCAGCTGCTGCTTTCCCATTTGCAAGTCCAGCCAGCAGTGATGCTCAGTGTGTGAGTAGGCACACACACAGGACAGCAAGCCATATAACCAGCTACACACTGGTGCAGACTGGGTATTCCATTTAACAGCATCCACATGTAACACTACCAGGACTCACATAAATATAGCATAGATAGCCAAATCCCCTTTCCCCTTTCCAGCTGGTCAGGGTTGAAGTTCAGCTAGTGAAAGCACACACCCCCACACTCCCTAGATCCACAAGCAGGTTCTCAGATCCCCTGAACATCAGCAGGAGCACTCTTCCTATCTGTCCTGGTTTCAGCTGGGTTAGAGTTACTTTTCTTCCTAGTAGCTGGCATAGTGCTGTGTTTTGGATTTAGTATGAGAAGAATGCTGATAACACACTGATGTTTTAGTTGTTGCTAAGTAGTGCTTAGGCTAGTCCAGGACTTTCTTTTTCAGCTTCCCATGCTCTGTCAGGTGCACAAGAAGCAACATCCCAAGATAGTTGACCCAAACTGACCAAAGGGCTATTCCA
>VYZW01008063.1:0-24838 GCA_013401315.1 Balaeniceps rex
TTCTCCTTTCTGGAGGGAAGGAGTAAGTACAAGACAGTAACCAGAGGGATCTTGTGGTTTGTTCCTTGGTATTCCTGTGGGAAGAGCATCCTATCCTTTAACCTTCATGTGTGTTCATAAATCTAATCTTGAACTTTGTGTGCAGGAACATTACTTAGCCCAGCAGCACATAGGATCCTAATTTTCATCCCAACAAGTTTTTTTTCAGACTGCTGATTGAAGGATATTATCATCCTACTATCTACTCCAAGTACTAGTAAGAATTTGAAAGTAATTTCTGGTACTATCCTTTTTCCCTAGGCCACGTACCCCCTCTGCCCTCACTCCCACTCCCCCTCCAATGGAATACACAAAATGTGTAAGGGAGCAGGTGAGAAACAGTGACTGGTGTACGCTCCTTCAGATCTGCAGTCAACAATATCCCCCAATTATTAGATGTTAAATATGTTCAGAAAAAAGTGAGATTTGAGGTTGACTATATTCTTTCAAACCTTTCAGTAACGACCACAGAGGAAATGTTTTAAAGAGAGTGCCATAAATTATGTCTTGAACAGACATGGATCAGTGGAAGGATTGGTTCATGAAGATTCAGGACAATGCATTTTCCTTTGCCTTTTACTGTCATTTAAAGAAAACAGTAACTTTTTATTGCCTTAACTTAGAATTCCTGTCCTCACATGGTGTGCTTGCGTGAGTTTTTATAGAAGGGACAGGAATTAGGCAATGAAGAATACATGAAGCTAATTTTCACCATATTGCGCAGTTACATAGTCATTCCTACATCAGTGAAATGATGTAAGCCACAGTTACCAGTGGAAAATTCCAGGATTTTAATACTCTATAGCTGCTTTCATTGGATTCTCCAGGACCATATCTTGTTATTTTTGAGGAAATACAGCAATACTCGTTTTTCCTAAACATCTATGGATTTTTTTATGCCTTCCTTCCCTTGTTCCCCCTGTTTTCTAAAATGTCTTCCAGTTCCCTGTCATTAGGAATGGGATTGCTGCTACGTTCAGCAAAGCAGTAAATGCGTCTTTTCTCATTACAAATAAAAGAGAAACTTCTCCCACTGAGACTGACACAGTTTTCATATGAGGGGAAACAAGGTTGCCCTCAATGGAAATTATGACCTTCTCCTTCTAGCTGCTGCTGTAGGATGGGCAGGGAGACTAAATTGTGAATGAAGAAGGCCAGGACAGCTGTCCTGGTTTCAGCTGAGTTAGAGTTACTTTTCTTCCTAGTAGCTAGCATAGTGCTGTGTTTTGGATTTAGCATGAGAAGAATGCTGATAACACACTGATGTTTTAGTTGTTGCTAAGTAATGCTTAGACTAGTCAAGGACTTTCTTTTTCAGCTTCCCATGCTCTGCCAGGTGCACAAGAAGTTGGGAGGGGGCACAGCCCAAGATAGTTGATCCAAATCGACCAAAGGGCTATTCCATACCATATGACGTCATGCTCAGTATATAAACCAAGGGGAGTTAGCCGGGGGGCAGCGATCGCTGCTCGGGGACTGGCTGGGTGTCGGTCGGCGGGTGGTGAGCGGTTGCATCACTTGTTTTCTTTTCCCTGGGTTTTGTTTGTCTCTCTCGTTCTCCTTTTCATTACAATTATTATTATTATTATTATTATTATTATTATTATTATTATCATCATTATTATTATTACTATTATTATTATTTTATTTCAATTATTAAGCTGTTCTTATCTCAACCCGTGGGTTTTCTTACTCTTGCCCTTCCGATTCTCTCCCCCATCCCACCGGGGAGGGGGAGGGTGAGCGAGCGGCTGCGTGGTGCTTAGTTGCCGAGTGGGGCTAAACCACGACAACAGCGAGGATGGTCAGGGCTGTGAACACATAGGACAAAACCATAGGGGAGGTCAGAAGAGTGTGGGGAGTGAGGTGGAGGTGAACAGAGAGAGGACTGTGTGGGTAGGAGTTAGTCTGTGAGCAGTGCAAAAAAATATGAGAGAGAGGAACTGTGAGTGCAGGGGAACATTGTGGGCATGAGATTGATGGGAAAGGGAAGAAATGCAAGGGGCAAGAGCACTTCTGAATAAGACTAAAGGAACCTTCAGAAGCTGGAAAGGAGTGGGAAGGTGCTTACAGCTATCCCTTTTGAACAGCAAGTGGGAAAACCTGACTGCACATGTGTTTGCAGCTAAATTGAAGTGCAAGCTTGAGATGAACACACTTGAATTCAGCCTTCCTGGGATGGAGAATAAGAATCAGGAGGCAGGTGAAAAATGTAAACAATTGTATTTTGAGGATGTTGTGATGGCTAAATTATTTATTTTTTTTTTAATCTGCAGTTTACAATACTGAAAATGTAAAGTCTTTGTTAAGTACACAGCAGTGGAGAATGAGACCCCCCCAATTTTTTTGTCTGTCTCAGAGCATATTTTTGTTTCTCTTCTTTAACGCCTCGGTAGTTCAAACTCATTTATGCTATAATCCCAGTAGTAAATGGTAGGGAGGAAATTGCCAGATTTCAGTCCTACTAAACCTTTTCCTCTGAGTGCCAGGTGATTGTGTTAGAAATTACTCAAACACTTCTTGTGATAGGAGGAATAACTGAACAGATTGCATATTTCTTGCTCACTAGACACTTAAAATTGGTAAAAAGCAAAGATTTTGAAGTCTTTACAGGTGAAGGACAAGAATATGAGTCTTTTGGTTATAGAGAAGCATAGTTCATCATTTACTGAGGCTTTACAGAGTAGAAATAATAATGTATCTCACGACCCTAATACTAATCTAATTTACATTATACCAATATACATTGGTATAAACTGGTGTAATACCACTGCTACAAGGCAATTCTGATTTTTGCTGGAGTAAATGGTATCAGAATCTCTCCAAAGTAATATTATATATGTTGGTGATTCAGAAAGTCTCACGATTAATAACAACAAACATGCAGGACTGTAATAAACTAAAGAGAAGTTTGCTTTAGTAAAAGAACTCTTTTCCAACAATTTCCTTCCTCTTACTCAGTTGGCTCCACATGTGGCTTTTAGGGCTCCTTTAGTCATCACAATAAGATCTGGCTCTGCAAGTTCTCCTTCCCATCTGGAAAGGCCTTTTGCTCCCTGATGCCTTGTAACCCTCCACTTGTCTGCATACCCCTAACCCCAGCTCCAGTCTGCTGGTGTTCACATGCACACCACTACGGACTGCAAGCTTCTGCTTCGGGAGCAAAGGAGAAAGGAGCATTTTGCCATTTTATTGACTCTCCTCAGATTGTTACCCTTGCAAACGTAAAGGTTAAAGCTGTCCCAAAGCTACTGCAGAGCACGTTGATGAGCAGGAGTGGTTTCGTGATGTCTTGTTGCCCTCCAGCTGCCAGCCCCGTGGAGTCAGAGGAAATACTCTGGGCGTGTAGTCCTGGCCCAGCTAAGCATGTGCTGAACTGCCTTTGTGCTTAACCAGTGTGTGAGAGTGGGGCTGACATGCCTACAAAGAGAAAAAGAAAGGAATAAATCCAGCACTGCCCAACCAGTAAGGCTCAGTGCAACTTACTAAAAGGAGGATTTCTGGGAACACGTTCAGCTGCTTCATTTGCTTTCTTGCTGGTGGACAGAGGACTGATTGTTCACTGTGGTCTCATCCTGCTCTTGCTGCAGTCACTGGCAAAATTCCTCTCAACCTCAAAGGACACAAGATAAGACTAGTGTCCCTGCTATCTTTTCCTTTCTCCATCTGTTTTCCCACCTGTGTTTACACAGGGTTTCCTTTGTTCTGCAACCCAGACTTATGTTCCAGGAAATTATAACCCCTTTTTTCTGTTTTTAACAGATACTGTGTTAGAGCTGAAGGAATGCCAGTATTGCTAGGGAAATCCAAACCAAGTGAGTAGGAAGTGTAGGTATATTTTTATGAATTAGGTCTGGGGGCCCCATGGAGGTTTCATTGTGTTTGCAGTTGGAGGGAGTTCCTGGTTCCAGTAGGTAAGTATGCAATAATTCATGGTACCCAATTTGTGATCTGTCCATTGCAGTTCCCCCACCCCTTTGTTTTTTCTGCATTTTTCTCCTATTGAGAATCCCAATGGTATCATGCCACTTGGAGTCATTCAATAAATCAATTTTTAGGCTAACTAAAACTCATATTGCTTAAAAATATCTTTTTCTATGAGCTTGCAGGTATGTTGAACATGAAGAAGTGCCTGTGATTTTTTAAAATTCTTTATGATATATGTGTGAGAGTTGCTGTGTGTGAATATGAATATGAAAATGTAATGGTCTACCTCTTGCATTGTAATAAGGGACAAATACATGTTTTATTTTACTTATTCAAAGGCAGGTACCACTAACTATGCTGGATATCATCATTCATCTGGCAAAATTATATATAAATCAGATTCTCATCCCCATCTTCCCAGAATATGTCCCAGAGACAAATTACGGCATCTTTTCTTTTTTGGTTTATTTTTTGTAACATGTAGTTCATGGAATATTTTAGATTTTTAAATGTTTTATTTCACTTAAATTATTTAATACTGTTTTAACAGTTATCCTTCCACACTTGAAATTCTAATAAATTGTATCTTGCATTTGCTTCAGCTTGTAGAAGGCCAATTAGACAGAACTTCTTTGACCCACCTATTATTCATGGAGCTTTTCCCCATTTCAGAACAGCAACTGTCAGTATATTTTAGACCAGTGCAGTGGAAAATAATACCATGGGAAATGTGTCACTTTAGATTATATTTTGCCACTTATTTTTTTCTGGGTACACTTTAGGTACTTCCTTTTGATACACTACTTTTAAAGATCTGCAGTATAATACTGATTATAAATAGAGAAAGTGCTGTTAAAGTGCCTGACTGCTCACTGCTTTACAACTGGACAATATGATACGATATACAGTTTTACATTTTGCAAAAATACTGCATATGGCTACTCCTTATTCAAGGTAGTGGTGAATTAAGTCTCTCAGTATTCATATTCCAATCCAAACAATTAATTATAAGTAGCATCCCTGAGGTGTGATTGTTCACATTCTTAATGGCAAGTACACAATTAAATGCTTTAAGGGACCAGGATCTCCAGATCTCCATACCAACTCATTTGTAAAATACTATTCAGGTGAACAGTATAGAACATTTTTCTAAATGTATTGTCTGCAAGAGACCCTAAAAATGAAATGTCTTTTTGGCAGACTAGTCTGCCATTCTGAGGATACATTTCCTCATGATATAGCATAATTTCTTGTTCTGCATCACGTTGTTCTTTTGACACCATATTTTATATAGAAAATACTATGTAGTCAGAAGAACTTGCTATTCAGACAGAATATTATTTTTAAAAGTCTAAGAGATTTTTTAAGAAGATAGAATGAAAATAACTTACTCTGTGATGCTAAAAGGTAGAAGTGGGTTTGATTTTAGGAGTTTTATTAATTAGCAAATGTAAATATAAATTTAACAATATTATTAATAATAATGCTAGTAATAATTCTCGCTATCTAAATAACACAGTCTTCAAACTGAATTATAATTCTAATTCTACAAATTCATGAACAGTCTAAATTTTTAATTTAGACTTTATACATAAAAGAAATAGACACAAGCAAAATATCATATCAGCATAGCTTGGAAATCTGAGGTGGCCAACACAGATAAACCAGAAGATGATTTTGCAAGTACCTTCTATTTTACACAGTAGAATTTAAACTAAATATTTGAGTTTAGATTAAATGTTTAATCTAAATATTTAATTCAGAACTGACAGTCTCTGATCATTTGTTTAATAATTTAATGGAAAAAAAATGAAGTGCAATATTTTTACAGTCCGCTTAAATTCAAGTTGAATAGTTTAATTTGTAACTGTTATTGTTTGCCAAATTCAAGATGACAAGAGCAAATCCCTGAATGCACACAAAATGGCTTTTTTCAACCGGGAATAGGCATCCATCTGAACAAAAGTAGGCATAAAGGAATTACACAAAATCACTTTTGGCCTTTGACCTGGCCAGTATGAAAGCTAAATCTGTACTTAGGCACATTATCTTAGAATCTAAGCTCAATTTTTATTTTTTAACAGAAAATAAAATTAATATCAGTCAAATTATGAGCTTTTACAAGATAATAAATAGTCTATCTTAGTCTTCCTTGTTAGAAAGAACACTTCACTAAAGTACAATAAAAATGTGTGGATGCTCTGTTATAAATAGCATTGAAGATAAAATAACGACTTGCATTTCTGTTTCATATAATGATCCTAACCTTCAGTTCTATCAAAGAGAGCTTTCTCAGAAGAATTTGAGTTAACAATAGAAAATAGGCAGGATGTAAGAAATGTTACTGGCCTCTGTTTGCTCTAGTCATGAAAACTTGGCTACAGCTATTTTCAGTACCTTCAGATAGAAAAAAGAAAAGACAGGTCAGGATGGAACATAAAATGTCTCTGGTCAGATAACATGCCACTTTTTATAAGAGCAATTGTATTCTAACCAAGTGTATTTGGCTGTCTTTCTTGATGTAAAAGTAATTATGACTAACAACCTTTCTGAANGCTGGGTTTGGGGTGTGCTGTTATCTATCATCTACTTCTTTTTCCTACTGACCATTTCTTGCCTCAAGAAAACTAAAATCCCTATTATTACTGTTGGCTATTACCCCATAGCATCATGTCATCCTCAAACAAAGAAGCAAATATTATTTTCAGTCCCCATGCATTCTCTTCCTCTCTTCAGATATATGACATGATTCATATGGGACATCTTCATGATGGAGAAATGATCTCAGCTGGTAAGGGTGCTGTCAAGCAGGGACACATATTTCCAAACAAGAATCATGTTCCTAACTTGCAATGAGGGGACAATTCCACAAGTCAGTAAGCGTGAGTCTCTAGCTTACTGTATGTATTTTTGCATTTTTAATTGCTATATTAATAGAGGTGTAATTCACCTTTTTCTAATCTTTTTCTGTTTAAAAAATTTGACAATTTCAACCTTGCTGGTTAGGCCACATTTTCTATCTATTTATTTGTTCTGTTAAACTAAATAAAATAAAATAGATTAAACAATGAACATGCTGAGAACTCATGTGTCAGGGTCTTCAGAGCCAGAAATTTCAAATGACTACAAACAGGAAGTAAAAATGTGAAATAAACTAACCTGTTGGGTTTTTGGGGTTTTTTTGTTTTGTTTTTTTTAATAGGATGACTATGTAAGGGCAACAGCAATCACAAATAGATAAATTTAAATTAGGTTTAGGTAAATAGTTCAAAAAGTGACAAGAGACTGAAACTGAGGCATTAAGGAAGTTGTTTTGGACCCTTAATTGTAATTGGCTATTTTCAGTCCCTCTTCAAAATAGTAACTACTCAGCAGAGTATCCAGGCCTTCTTTGTGAACCCTCTGTCTGGTTGATGAACCCAGATATCTGAAAGCAACTTTACAGACAATTGTTGTTGGCATTTTTTAAATGAAGAGGTCATGCAGGCACTGTATGCTATTGCTTACTCTGGCAAACTCAAACTGTCTTGTCTGCAATTCCATATTTAGTGTAAATAAGGTGGGAAAAGGTGTAGGTTTTGCATAACTTTCTTTTGGACAGTCCAGATTACAAACCTGGCTGTAAAAGGCAGTAATTGTCTCCATTTTCCTTCCTCCTCAAGTTCTCTCCTTTGCTGCAGGAATGTTCCTGTTGAGCAGTGACTATATTTTAAGGTTTCTTAAATATAGGACTGAATTCAAAGCTCAATATTATCTGAGCCCTTTCACTTCCATCCGCTCCATAGATCTGGATTTGGGGGATACCACTTCTTTTATTTTCCTCCACAGTCGTGACTAATGTGAATGTAAATACTGTTTTGCAAAACAACTGCAAAATAAAATCTACATAGCTATGTGGCATAGCATTTAATCTTTTTTGTTTTTTTTAGAAATAGATTACTGAAACACATTTAATTGGTGTAAGCTACATTCTGACTAATCATAAGAGCTGGTGCTAGTCATTTTAGTATCTATAGAAAAAAGCAACATATCCCTGGGTTTTCCATTTTGTGCACTGGTGATAATATATTGAAAGGTAAAAAAAATACATTAAAAAGTTAGAAAAAAATTATAGATGGATGCATTTGATGTTTTCCAGAGTTTAACAAAGAAAAAGAAGACAGAAATACAGAAGTATGTGTTAAAGCAATCACATTTTTATCATTTGAAACAGCTTCTCCCTGTTTTCTGTATTAGAGATGGTTAAGTCAACATAGAACTGGGAAATTGCTCCATTTTTGAGACAAGCTTTTGTTAGTTGCTTGAAGTTTATATAGTCCTTTTGTAGAGAAAAAAAGGTCACTCACATTACGTGTTGTAAAGCTGGGAGCAGAGCGCCCCAAGCTGAAGGTCCCTTCCTGTGACTGGCACACCAAGAAATTTCCCATTAGCTAGTTTCTGGTCAGTGGTCAACTTCAGTAGCTTGAAGGAAATCAAAAACTATTGAGCTTTGCACCATGCTGAAGAGTTGCTGTTATGAAGAGTTACATTATAAAAGAAGAATAACCTAAACCTGGTAGTTCTGGGAAACTTGCTCTGAAGACTTACAAGATTGGTGGATGGAAAGAGCTTTTGTACATGTAAGTTTTGTCTATAATAGTTTAGTAACTCATTGCTCTCTAGAAAATAAACAATATTCTAATCCACTGTCCCATTCTCATAAAAAATTCCCAAATACGTTAGACTGACTGACCCAAGCTTTTGAATTGCTTTGATTTTCCATCTTTCTTCTGCTGCTGAAAGTAACCAGATNTCCATTTCCTTGATGTAAAAGTAATTATGACTAACAACCTTTCTGAAAAGAATTAAATTATACTGTCAATATATATTAAGCATATTACATTGAATTATGCTTAATAGTGTATCAGCATTAAATTTACAGGAAATGTGAGGACTTAAAAACATCCAGTTATATATCAAAAATTGTCAAAAATTACAAAAGTCATTAGAGAATGGCTAAAATGGATTGGTTTATTGCATCCAAATGTGCCTTGAAAATTAATATATGCCTGAAATGTCTTTTTCCATATTAACATTTACTTATATCACAGTAGATAATATATTAAAGGCTCTGCCAAGTTGTTTTAATGAATTTCACAGGGAAATAATAAGAGGCCTGCTCTGAGTAGGTCTCCAAACATCCAAATTAGTAACATGTTATCACACTGCTTTTCTCAGAGCTGCTATAAAGTAGTGTATTAGCTTTATTCAAGGAAATGGACTGATAAGAACAAGAGTTGCCTCAAGAATCAGGCTTCTCATAGGTAGGTGGCATAAAAGACAAATTTGGTGCAAAGTAATGAAAGGAGCTTACTTTCAGGCTTGTTGACAAACCCTAAATAAATATGAAACATTTTTTAAAATAAGTATTCCCCTATAAATCCTATCAAAGTTTGGCTCAGTGAAAGTTAGGCAATTCTTTTTGGAAGAATAATGTTTCCCCCAGGAAATCTGTGCTATCTCCAATGAAATAAATGTATCTGTCTGCCAATTAGAAATACTATTAGAAAAAAAATAAGACTAGAACCTCTCTAATTAGACCACTTACTGTATGTACCAAACTTTTGACATATATACATAAAGGTTAAGCAAATGAAGGCTTGGGAGGGAGGCCTTTAGGGAAGAGAGTCCAGGAAAGAAATATATCAAAAGAACTAAACTAATAATCTTTCACCTATATTTTAGATCAGAAAAATGGTTATAAACCAGAAAAATGGTTATAAAGTTCTAACTCATCTGTTTTGAAGATTCCTTCTTGTCTCAGAGTGGCTTTGGAGACAAACCCTCCTTTTACCAAATGTGGGGATTGTGTCCCAAGGATAACATTCTGGATGAAAGGGACTGGTAAAATGCTGGGTTTGGGGTGTGCTGTTATCTATCATCTACTTCTTTTTCCTACTGACCATTTCTTGCCTCAAGAAAACTAAAATCCCTATTATTACTGTTGGCTATTACCCCATAGCATCATGTCATCCTCAAACAAAGAAGCAAATATTATTTTCAGTCCCCATGCATTCTCTTCCTCTCTTCAGATATATGACATGATTCATATGGGACATCTTCATGATGGAGAAATGATCTCAGCTGGTAAGGGTGCTGTCAAGCAGGGACACATATTTCCAAACAAGAATCATGTTCCTAACTTGCAATGAGGGGACAATTCCACAAGTCAGTAAGCGTGAGTCTCTAGCTTACTGTATGTATTTTTGCATTTTTAATTGCTATATTAATAGAGGTGTAATTCACCTTTTTCTAATCTTTTTCTGTTTAAAAAATTTGACAATTTCAACCTTGCTGGTTAGGCCACATTTTCTATCTATTTATTTGTTCTGTTAAACTAAATAAAATAAAATAGATTAAACAATGAACATGCTGAGAACTCATGTGTCAGGGTCTTCAGAGCCAGAAATTTCAAATGACTACAAACAGGAAGTAAAAATGTGAAATAAACTAACCTGTTGGGTTTTTGGGGTTTTTTTGTTTTGTTTTTTTTAATAGGATGACTATGTAAGGGCAACAGCAATCACAAATAGATAAATTTAAATTAGGTTTAGGTAAATAGTTCAAAAAGTGACAAGAGACTGAAACTGAGGCATTAAGGAAGTTGTTTTGGACCCTTAATTGTAATTGGCTATTTTCAGTCCCTCTTCAAAATAGTAACTACTCAGCAGAGTATCCAGGCCTTCTTTGTGAACCCTCTGTCTGGTTGATGAACCCAGATATCTGAAAGCAACTTTACAGACAATTGTTGTTGGCATTTTTTAAATGAAGAGGTCATGCAGGCACTGTATGCTATTGCTTACTCTGGCAAACTCAAACTGTCTTGTCTGCAATTCCATATTTAGTGTAAATAAGGTGGGAAAAGGTGTAGGTTTTGCATAACTTTCTTTTGGACAGTCCAGATTACAAACCTGGCTGTAAAAGGCAGTAATTGTCTCCATTTTCCTTCCTCCTCAAGTTCTCTCCTTTGCTGCAGGAATGTTCCTGTTGAGCAGTGACTATATTTTAAGGTTTCTTAAATATAGGACTGAATTCAAAGCTCAATATTATCTGAGCCCTTTCACTTCCATCCGCTCCATAGATCTGGATTTGGGGGATACCACTTCTTTTATTTTCCTCCACAGTCGTGACTAATGTGAATGTAAATACTGTTTTGCAAAACAACTGCAAAATAAAATCTACATAGCTATGTGGCATAGCATTTAATCTTTTTTGTTTTTTTTAGAAATAGATTACTGAAACACATTTAATTGGTGTAAGCTACATTCTGACTAATCATAAGAGCTGGTGCTAGTCATTTTAGTATCTATAGAAAAAAGCAACATATCCCTGGGTTTTCCATTTTGTGCACTGGTGATAATATATTGAAAGGTAAAAAAAATACATTAAAAAGTTAGAAAAAAATTATAGATGGATGCATTTGATGTTTTCCAGAGTTTAACAAAGAAAAAGAAGACAGAAATACAGAAGTATGTGTTAAAGCAATCACATTTTTATCATTTGAAACAGCTTCTCCCTGTTTTCTGTATTAGAGATGGTTAAGTCAACATAGAACTGGGAAATTGCTCCATTTTTGAGACAAGCTTTTGTTAGTTGCTTGAAGTTTATATAGTCCTTTTGTAGAGAAAAAAAGGTCACTCACATTACGTGTTGTAAAGCTGGGAGCAGAGCGCCCCAAGCTGAAGGTCCCTTCCTGTGACTGGCACACCAAGAAATTTCCCATTAGCTAGTTTCTGGTCAGTGGTCAACTTCAGTAGCTTGAAGGAAATCAAAAACTATTGAGCTTTGCACCATGCTGAAGAGTTGCTGTTATGAAGAGTTACATTATAAAAGAAGAATAACCTAAACCTGGTAGTTCTGGGAAACTTGCTCTGAAGACTTACAAGATTGGTGGATGGAAAGAGCTTTTGTACATGTAAGTTTTGTCTATAATAGTTTAGTAACTCATTGCTCTCTAGAAAATAAACAATATTCTAATCCACTGTCCCATTCTCATAAAAAATTCCCAAATACGTTAGACTGACTGACCCAAGCTTTTGAATTGCTTTGATTTTCCATCTTTCTTCTGCTGCTGAAAGTAACCAGATGGTCTGAATAGCTGCTTGGCCATTTGCACAGCAATGTATATGCTTGCTACAAGATGAAACAAGTTTCCTGCTGAGGAACTGAAGCAATAGTCAGCTGTCCTCAGCTAGAAGGACACTTCATTAAATCCTCTAATGTTAAATCTGACAGATGATCAGAAACCTGTTACATCTTTGGAAGGGGACAGAGAGCTTAATAAATTGCTGTAATTCATAAATGCATACAAACCGCTAATTATTTTTACTTGATTTTAATATGGAGAGCACTATATGGCTAAAATACTAGTTAACTCATTTAGTCATTACTTCAAAAAATTAATTCCCGCACCTAGTAAAATTAACTTTTCCTTTAACTCTGGTCTTTGTGTCTTTGCAAAACAAAGCTGTGCATATAATAATACTACATTGTATTAATTTTCTATATATTACTATATACCATGTTAAGCTAAGAAATATGTTCCACGGACATAGGACCAGTTTGGTGTCCTTTAATGAACCAGCTAACTACTGGACTCAACTGTTTCCTTTATCAACACAGTTATCTGTTGGTCACATTTTGTCTGCAAGGCCTTTACATTGTTACTTTGATTTCTGAAGTTTTTCAATCTCTAGTCAAACATTAATGTGACATAGAAAGTTGAGTAATTACATCTGGAGTATAATTTATATGGAAAATGAACTGACAATTAATGGATAGGTGCCACACTGTCAGATAAACTGTATTGCCCCACAGGGTAAAAAAGGGTTTCTCCTATGTCTATATATAGTGGAAACAGGAAATTGTTGCTTGGGTAGCCAGTCCGTGTACCCATCCAGCAAAGACTGAGAAAGCAATGCAACATCAGAAACGGTGCTAGAGGTGAACTGCTCCCACATCCCCAGCAGTTATTTTCTTGAAGAAAAAAATGTTTAGGAATCACATAGAATCACAGAATCATTAAGGCTGGAAAAGACCTCTAAGATCATCTAGTCCAACCATCAACCCAACACCACCATGCCTACTAAACCATGGCCCAAAGTGCCACATCTACACATTTTTTTAACACCTCCAGGGATGGTGACTCCACCACCTCTCTGGGCAGCCTGTTCCAATGCCTGACCACTCTTTCAGTAAAGAAGTTTTTCCTAATATCCAATCTAAACCTCCCCTGACACAACTTGAGGCCATTGCCTCTCGTCCTATTGCTTGTTACTTGGGAGAAGAGACCTGCACCCACCTCACTGCAACCTCCTTTTAGGTAGTTTTAGAGAGCAATAAGATCTCCTTCCTTGCCTATCCCTTCTGAAGAGCTTATAACCATCCATAACAACACTCCAGTCATGACAGTCATCCCACCATGTTTCTGTGATGGTGACTAAGTCATAGCTATCCTGCTGCACAACGGCTTCCAGCTCCTCCTGTTTGTTGCCCATGTTGCATGCATTGGTGTAGGTGCACTTGAGCTGGGCTATCAATTTCACCCCCAACATTGGCATGGCACCCTTAGGCTCCTCTCTAGTGAGCCTGGTTATATCCCCTTCCCCCTTCAAACCTAGTTTAAAGCCCTCTCAATGAGACCTGCCAGCTCATGGGTGAGAATCCTTTTCTCCCTCTGAGATAGCTAAACTCCATCTGTTGCCAGCAGGCCCAGTGCCAGTAAACCTTCCCAAGATCAAAAAACCCCAAAATTCCACTAATGGCACCAGCCTCTGAGCCATGTGTTAATCAGGTGAGTTTTCCTGTTCCTTTCAGTATTCTTCCCTGTGACTGACAGGGTTGAGGAAAACACTACCCGTGCTCCTGATCCTTCAACCAATCGCCCCAGTGCCCTGAAGTCCCTTTTGATGGCTTTTGGGCTTCTCTCCGCAACCTCATCACTGCCAACCTGCGTAAACAACAGCGGGTAATAATCAGAGGACCGAACCAGACCAGGGAGTTTCCTAGTAATGTCCCTAACCTGGGTCCCAGGGAGGCAGCAGAATTCCCTGTGGGATGGGTCTGGCCGGCATATTGGGCCCTCTGTTCCCAGCAGAAGGGAATCGCCCACAACAATTACCCTCCATTTTTTCTTAACACAGGCAGTCATAATGTGTGGTGCTGATTGACTCACTCTAGGCAACCCCTTGGATGGACCTTCACCTACATCCTAATTTGCCTGGCTCTCAAGTTCCAGAGCCCCATATGTGTTGTGTAAGGGCAACTGGGAAGGTGAGGGAGGCCGGGAGAGGATTTGCTTGCTGCCCCGAGCAGGGACCTGTTTCCATTCCCCTCCATCTCTTAGGTCCCCTCCTTCTGCTTGGTGGCAAGAGGGTAAGGCATCCTCTGCTTCTTGTGGAGCCTCTGTCTGCTGCCTTGACCTCAGGGATGGTAGAGTGTGGCTCCACCAATCTATCTCCCTCTCACACTCCCTGATACTCCTCAGCCCTTCCACTTCCTCTTTCAGCTCTGCCACCAGGCTGAGCAGATCATTCACCTGCTCACACCGAAAGCAGCTGTTGTCTCTGCTGCCCTCCAGTATGAGTACAGGCTCAGGCACTCCTTGAAGCCAGAGACTGGGACAGCTGTCTGCAACAAGGGAGGGGGAAAATTATCGCCTACAGTGGCATATCGGTACAGTGCACGAGAACGATGAACCTGATCTTAGTTGGAACCAAAACTGTGGCCCTTACAAAAGGCCATCCTAATTCTTTAAAGGTCATCCTATGGGTTGTGTCATTCACCTTAACTCATTCAGGTTTTCCTGAAATCAGTCTTCCTTAGTGCTGTCTTTCAGGTATGTAGAATTTCCTATCCAGAGTGTTCTGTCACACTAATGCAATAATAAAACACGATCTACACATCCCCTATTTTACAAGATACAGATATGGGCAAGCTTCTTTAGAAATTGATGGTATTCCAAAGGCTGAACCTGATGCTCTTGCTGAAATACTGCCATAGAATCATAGATCATAGAATCATTTAGGTTGGAAAAGACCTTTAAGATCATTGAGTCCAACTGTTAAGCTAACACTTCCAAGTTCATCACTAAACCATGTCCCATGTATGTGAGCAACTGATACATTGGTGATCAGTTTTGATTATTATAATTATAACCTTCAGAACAGGCTTAGCTTTAAAGTTTTATCATTGTGCTTTTTCATCAATGTCTTGACAGCAGAAAGAACATTGTATTTGAGCCTTTTTCCATGTTCTTTTGAGAGCTGCATTGTTCTGTGGGAAAGATCTGATGCTAGCAGAACACAAACTGTGATTTTCACAGACAAATTAATTACATTTGTATTAAATATGGACTGCAAGAGCAAATGAATGGTTTAGTGCTTTCAAATACTCATTTTTCATTAGTGCAGTGATTGACATTTGTTTCAGAATGTTCTAGGGAACAGTTGTCCAAAGAGATTAAATAATTAAAGTAAAACTTGCATTAAGAGTTGAATTACAGGCTCATTGTAGCCTAATACATAATTATTAATTGGAATTGAAGACATTCTTTTGTTTGGAAAGGAAAGATAGAAGTATTTGAAAGTGTCAGCATGAAGGCAATGCACCATGCCAACCGCAGATGGGAATATTAGTAATATGCTGCTGCCGCTTTCTTTTTGTCCTAATAGAGAACCTTGTTTGTCCAAGCTGTTTGAAAATAGTCTGTGCCCTTTGTGTTTCACTGCACACTCCTGTGCTATTGTTTGTGTTTCGTAGTCTGTTTAAATCAATTGAACATCAAGGAGAGCATAATTGTTGAGGGCACCTGCTGTACTTGATGCCACTAAGACTCATTTTTTAATACATCATGGATATTTTCATTACTTTGTTCTCTTCATGAAATCTATTGTTTATTGTAAAAAAAAACCCAAACCTTTGATTTATTTAAAAGAACACAAGTGTTTGATGCGAACACATTTTGCCATTCTGTGTTCTTCCTCTCTGGTCCAAGTAAATGAGATTTCATATATTATGTGTTATTATGCTTGAGAGTTTGTTCCAAACAAATAGCTAATAAATGAAATGAACTTAAATGCAGAACACATACAATTAACAAGCACGTTAGTCTTGCAGCCAGAGTACAAATGGTGCTGTTGATACATATAACAAAACAGTATAGATGATGTATCAATGACTATAATACAGCTCAGTCAAGAAACATTTCTGGAAATGCATTACGTGGGTATTCATCACATGATACTTTTTCTGTCAGAAGGCTGTAGTTCATCTTTTGAATGAGACCATTCAACTGGAGATGAGAACATGAAGCTTTCCCTGCTTCCTGAGCAGGCAGGCTCCATGGTGGCACTCCCTGATCAGTTTCTAGGGGCTGGGACATTTGTCATATCTTTTCTGACCCATCCTTCATTATCATATCTCACTAGAACACTCTATTATGGTTATTAAGAGCCTTCCAAAAAGAAGTTGTGGGCTGACAGGGTTTGCAGAATACAGTGTATAGTTTTCAGTGATTCTTTCCATTCCCCTTACTTGACAAGGATAATAGAAGATTAAAGAAGGGGAAAAAGTAATTATATTTATTGCAGTAATATCCATGAATTCCATGGTCCTGTTGTCCTATGATGAAATCTAACATTGTCTCTTATGGTTTCTTCCCATCTTTCTCTCTGAAGTAATCTAAAATACATTTTTCTGGAGTAATAATGATGAAAACAGTACGTAATTTTTTTTACACTCTTCAGAATGGTTGGGATCCATAGTCAACATTTGTTTTGTTTTGGGCATGTGATGTTTTTTAAACTCAAGTACTTTTATTTGTTGCATGTAGCAGAAGACATCTCCNATCTTTTGAATGAGACCATTCAACTGGAGATGAGAACATGAAGCTTTCCCTGCTTCCTGAGCAGGCAGGCTCCATGGTGGCACTCCCTGATCAGTTTCTAGGGGCTGGGACATTTGTCATATCTTTTCTGACCCATCCTTCATTATCATATCTCACTAGAACACTCTATTATGGTTATTAAGAGCCTTCCAAAAAGAAGTTGTGGGCTGACAGGGTTTGCAGAATACAGTGTATAGTTTTCAGTGATTCTTTCCATTCCCCTTACTTGACAAGGATAATAGAAGATTAAAGAAGGGGAAAAAGTAATTATATTTATTGCAGTAATATCCATGAATTCCATGGTCCTGTTGTCCTATGATGAAATCTAACATTGTCTCTTATGGTTTCTTCCCATCTTTCTCTCTGAAGTAATCTAAAATACATTTTTCTGGAGTAATAATGATGAAAACAGTACGTAATTTTTTTTACACTCTTCAGAATGGTTGGGATCCATAGTCAACATTTGTTTTGTTTTGGGCATGTGATGTTTTTTAAACTCAAGTACTTTTATTTGTTGCATGTAGCAGAAGACATCTCCTTATGTCTCTAGTATTGTCTGCAGCAATTTTAAATGAAGAATCAAGAAGTGATCATTAGTCACAGAGATTTTCCAGCTAGTTAAGTTATCTCTAAATTCAACCATGTATTATAAAACTTTATTCTGTGTGAGGTCTAAAGAACATCTTAGGAAATGGAGCAGGCATTCACTGCATTTAACTGCTCCCTTTGGGCAAAATGTCCTTCTCAATCTTGTAACTAAAATGCAGTGGGTTCAATCAAAGGAGAAAGGGTCAGGGTGAGCTAGGGGACAGAAGAGGAAAGGACTGACTTCCATTTGACCTGGCTGCTCTTTACATTAAACTGTCATTATTTCATGAGCATCAAGTTTTGTGATGGACATTAGGTCAAGACTCTTACAATACCCATTAGTCTGTAAATTCTCCCCAGATCTGTTGGGGTTTAAGTACATTCTGTGCTAATACTGGTCCCGCATTAATTTACTTTGATTTATCCACTATTATTTAAGCATCTTAGTCCCTAAGCCTTCAGGGGTAGGTGGCATGTGGGAATTCTTCAACAAGAAGTATGAGACGAAAAACCATCAAGGTTCTTTACGTTCTAGATTAATAAAAAATGTATTTTGTTAAAGATATACAAAGAAAGAACTATGCTAGCACTTTATAGATCTGAAGTAAAGCCTGCAGAATTATTTATTTTTGTTAATGAAGAATATTTGTTTTTTTATTTTGAGAATGCTAGTCGATTGAGAATGGCCATTTGTGATAGACACACAAGCAGGGTAGGAGACAATTTCCTGGCTAGTATTTAAATATGAACAAATACGAACTCACTGCTCTTGACTGCTAGAACTGGGTAGGGAAACTATGTCTCACCCTGCCTGAGCCCAAGAATTGCTGATATTTCTAAGTGTGTTCTTATTCCCCAGGTTGAAAATGGGATCAACTCAAACACTTCTTTTTGCAATTGACTTTTAAATTTTTTGTATTTTAATATAAATAAATAAATATTCTACCCCATATGTTTTGCTGTTACAAGCCTCGGACATTGACTTTGGCCTTTACCCAGTAACCCTCTTCCTGTGGGTTCAGGAATCAGCAGTCGCAAATTTGGGGCTGTTTCTTGGGACTCTGCATATGGCTTTGTTCTCCACGGTTCCAGAATGATGAATTCCTGTTGGAGGCACTTGCAGAGAAAGTCTACTAGACTAATCAAATGGGGTAAGGAGAGGTTAAAAGGGTTCTGGGTTTTAGCCCAATGAGAAAAAAAAGCCTAAAATCATAAGTTTACTCTCCTAAAATGCTTAGAATATAAAACCCAAGGAAACAGAAGGCATTTTCCTGCTTGAAGCATTTTTTCTTAGAACAGCTCTTATATTCAAATATCATTATATCATGTATTAAATTAGTTTAGTAAATCTGGTGAATGATTAAAGGAATTGGCCCTTTTTGTCAGCTGGATATTTAAAAAAAAAATCAATAGAATCACTTGGGTTAATTGAGTCAGCAAGCTGTGTTTGATAGCTGATGGATCATTTCTTACGACTTGAAGAATTTCTTTAAAAAGCCTTGATAAAAGCAGAGTCCAAACCAAGAAAACCTATAAGCAGGGCTCTTAAAGGACATTAGTTATTTTTTCAGGGTAGCAAAAATAGCATCAAACACCTTCAGAATTGTCCCTGCAAACTTGCGTAAACAGCAATAGAAAAATTGCCACTGAGTACTAAATTGTTACCTGTTAGCACTGAGTCACTTCCTAGCCTTTAAGTTTCACATGTTTCATTGTTGTTTTCTGTGTCTGTTGAATTTTTCTCTCCCCAGAGATTTGCCTTTTGACCAAGGGCCGTCGAACTGCAAGTGTACGAGCAGACACGTACTGTCGCCTATATTCCCTCTCGGTGGACAACTTCAACGAGGTTCTGGAAGAGTACCCCATGATGAGGAGGGCCTTTGAAACAGTGGCAATTGATAGACTTGACAGGATAGGTATTATTTTTTTTTTTCCATACTAGGAATTCTTAAAACCTTTCTACCTTTTCTTCTCTTTGAGTTGCAGGATAAAATGCCCAGATTAAACCTTTCTGTAAAGTTTTGTTTCTGTTACACTGCAGTAAATGTTCTGTTCATCTATAAATAAGACATGTGTCCAGACAAGAAATTCTGCAATCTCAGTTTTAAATAATAAAAACCTTTGAGTTTTAGAAAGCTCTCATAGTCCTCTGATGATTATTCTGTATACTTTAATTATCATTAGTATTATTTATTAATCCTGTATATTTCTTTTGCTGCCCTCAGCACTTGTTAGGGTTTATGCTGTTTCATGAGCAGTAGATGACATTTTCCTACATGAATTGTTTACAGATGCCATCTATAGTGCTGGGAAGAGCTGAAGCCTCTCAGCACTCACAAAAACCATGTTTGTTGAAGTGAATTAATCCTTTACAGCAGGGCTCTCATTTTTCTCACAACGTGGGCACTGCTAGCATTGACGGCTGCACACTGGCATTACTCAGATCTGCTTGCAATCAGAAAAGCAGGGCAAAGATATCCAAGTGAAAGGCAGAAGGATATGGCAGATTATCGAAACAGGGTGTGCGAAGTCTGCTGTTGTGTATCCAGGCATTCTGGACCTCTCTGATAGGACATACTAGATAAAATATATGGTCTTTGGTTGGGGAATTGCAGTCTAATTGTCATTATTGACACTGGTTTTAAAATGCAGCTATGTATAAAAAAACATTTACCATGTTTGGTGGTGTTTCCTCAACTTCACAAGAAAACCCCAGCGTAAGAATTTCCCCACATCACTCTTTCTCAATATGGTTATGTCTGCAGTTTCTTCAAAGTGAATACAGAAAGAATTGCAGGGCATTGGAAGAAAGCATGTTTTCTTTAATATAGCAAGAATAAAGAAATGAAATACAGGTATACAGGTTTCTAATATTTAATAGACCTGTTGTAGTATTTTGCACATTGTGAGCACTCAGTACATTAATTTATCGTATCAAGGCTTTTCAAACTCTTACAATTTTTCTCTCAAGACTCTCTGGAAATGTAGTCCAACTCTTAAGTAATGTGTGCTTAAATAATACTAGTAGTAAAGTCCAGTCTGCTCTTGGAGTAGCAATCCTATCTGAAGTGCTGTGTTTACAATATGAAATCTACACAGGACAAAAGATAAAATGTGAACCATTTTATCAAAAAAAGGAACAATTGAGTGCAATTGTGTTCCTGTGGGTCTGATGACACAGAATAATGTCTACATCTTGCAGACACTGAGAGCCGTCAAGCAGACGTCAGGACACAGTGTACAGCAGTCTTTATTGTGCAAGCAGGTGTCACATTATCCATGAGTTCATATTAGTTCACAAACATTTAAAAAGATCATTTCTTGCAAGCTAGTGCCCACTGGTTACTAATGTCTAATAATTAGTTCCAGGGAATGTGCTAAATGGCAGGTGTATTTATAACTTACGTAACAGTTTAGTGGAAATTAGGACAGTTTTGCAATGAGAGAGAAAGACGTTATACGTGCAGAGCCCGATGGCTTTTTCCACCCTGTTGTTCAGTAAATTACCATGGCTACACTTTCAGAATGATTGTAGTAATAGTAATACACTACAAGTGAAGAGGCACAGAAAGTCCAGGTGTCTTTGAGCGTAGTGGTGTTATGAAAGCCTGCCGTGCTGGTGCAGAGAAGGGGGGACAAGGCACGTACGGAGGCCAGCCGTCAGGATCTGCCTGCCAGCGTGAGTCACTGCGGCGGTGCCCGGTGTGGCACAGCCTACTGCAGTGGGCTCACCGCCGAGCTGTGGCCCCTGCTCAGCCTGGTGTTTGCTGAGGCTTTAACAATAAATAGCCCTTGGTGATGGGGGCTGAAACGCAAAGTCAGAGCCAGGGTGTGCCCCTGTGTGTCAGGCTCACTAACTCTTCTGCCTCTCTGTGAAGGGAAGAAGAACTCAATCCTCCTGCAGAAGTTTCAGAAGGACCTCAACACTGGGGTTTTCAACAACCAGGAGAACGAGATCCTGAAGCAGATTGTGAAGCATGACAGGGAGATGGTGCAGACCATCGCCCCGGTGAGCTTGCAGCAGATGCCCTCCCTGAACTCCAGCACCTCTGCTTCATCGTCGCGCGTCAGGACGCAGTCCCCTCCCGTGTACACTGCCAGCAGCCTGTCCCACGGAAACCTGCACTCCCCCTCACCTAGCACACAGATGCCCCAGCAGACCGTCATCCTCTCACCCTGCTCCTACACCACCGCCGTCTGCAGCCCTCCCATACAGAGCCCTCTGACCGGCCGAACTTTCCAGTACGCCTCGCCGACGGCCTCGCAGCTCTCCCTCATGCAGCAGCAGCCACAGGCACCCCAGCAGCCCCCCGGGGCTGCGCAGAAGAACGAGGTCCACAAGAGCACCCAGGCCCTCCACAACACCAACCTGACCCGGGAGGTGCGGCCCCTCTCTGCCTCGCAGCCTTCCCTGCCCCACGAGATCTCCACCCTGATTGCCAGGCCTCACCCCACGGTGGGGGAGTCCCTCGCCTCCCTCCCGCAGCCCGCCCCTGGCCCCAGCGTGCCCCCGGCTGGCAGGGCCACCGTCCCCCAGCGGGTCTCGCTCTTCCGACAGATGTCCTCGGGAGCCATCCCCCCGAACCGGGGGGCTGCGCCGCCCCCAGCCCCTCTGCAAAGGGATTCTTCCACAGTCTTAAGCACAGAGCCTGAGGGAGACAAACCGCGGTTCGCGTCAAACTTATGAACCCTGGTGACTGTGAGCAACAGACTTGTAACGAACAGAGCACCATCCCCGGAACTGTTTTAGCCCATTTCCTAATGTACCCCAGCAGTCTACTATGAGAAAAATACTTTAGACAGCTTTGCCCTACATAACAAATGTAAAAATTATATATATATAAAATATATATATAAAAAAAAAGGAATTAAAAAAACTTGTTTGAATTCATGTCTTCCTTTCTTGCAACCATTAAAGAAGTCTAAATTCAGCTGTAATATTACTTATTTTTAACATGCCAGCTTTAAAATCAGTCTAACAGATTTCTCTGTTCATGAGGTTTACTATTTTCATGGGAAAATTGTTAACACAATAACAAACTTCAAACAAGTATGTTAAAAAGAAAAAAGAAATATCAATCTAACACATAGCACTAACCAAGTGATATTCTGAAACCTTTATTATTTCATTTATTGCATACATGTTGTTAATTTCTTGTGAAGAATTCAGTTGTTATTTCCCATTGCATTTCGTATGTTAGCACTTTCCATTGGGAATTAGATTGGAAAAGAAAAAAATTGCAAACACCTGCAGTCAAAAGGCTGTCACTAGCACTTCTCTGGATAGGTTGTAACCTCACGACATGTCAACCCTTCTGTTGTTTCAGAAAACTGGGTGGACTTCGATCTTCACATTGCTAAAGACTTTTACAAAGACTATAAATATTGCCATTGTAAATAACTTTTTAGACCCAAACAAAAATAGCTGCTGTGTGGTGTACCATTGCAAGGTCTTTGTTTAGGAAACTAGGTTCAGCTCTTCACTTCAAAATTTACAGTTTTAAAATTTGTTAAAGCTAAGTGCAACACAACTGTTGAATTGTAATGCAATGGCTTAAAACCTACAATGTTACTTTTACATGCAAAGTTTTATGCAAAATTGTACGCTTGATCCTGCAAACCGCTTGTACTTCACCGGTACCATCACTTTTCTTCTCCTTGCCCTCAGTAGCATCTGAGAATATTCCATGCATGCTTTGGGGAAAAAAAAAAAGACAATAAAAATAGGTTCGGTCAGCCATCATAGGAAAAGGCTTTACGGTATCCTAGAAAATAATAACCATTCATTAATTGTGTCTACCTTAAAATTCCTATAATGCTGACTTTGAATCTCTGGTTTAAGTCTAGAAGTGAGGTTTTTCATTTAAAGGATTATTTGTAAACCACAGCTTGATTTAGGCTTTCAGGTGCTTTCTGTGTCTTCACTGTAGTTTTGTAGTTGACTGTGGTGTTAATTTAAAAAACATAAATATAATATAGCATCAAGTCTGTCTGGAAATGCACGATTTGCTCTGTGTATGTTGTAATTAAATGGCTAGTATATCCTAAGGCATGTAGTGCCAAGCATAGCCCATAGGTACGAGGTTTATTATTTTTTATGTCTTCAAAACAGAAAGGAAATGGTGACAGAAAGCAGGGTTAAAGCATACTGTTTTGTGAATGTTTTGTTTTGTTTGCTCAAACCTTCACGTTATCTTATCCACAAAAATAACTTCTTTCATAATCATTTGTGCCTGATTTGTCACATTAGAGATTGAAACTAAATGTGTCATAATTTAACTCCTTGAAAAATCAGCATTATGGATATGATACAAGCTTATATTCTGTTCCTTAAAACCCAGCTGACTCATGTTAAGGAAGTGAATGCAAAGGAGTTCTTCTTTTCCCATTAATGCTGAGTTTAATGATGCATGGAAAAATTAGAGCATCACAAACTGCCTGGTAATGCAGTGAATCCAGATGTACTTGTGAGCCAAGTAAATATTCTAAAGGTAACAGAGCTTGAACCCATGCTGCCTGTTATGACTTTTACTAAAGTGGTACGTCAAATAAAAATTTTAAAAAATGTTCCAGTTTTTGCTGACTCCCATTCACCAGTAACAATCGATGTAATTAACACATTAACATGCTGCTGCCATTAATTTAACTGGCCCAAAGTAGTATATGGGAAAGTAATTGTTTAAAAGTGTTTGGAACATTATGGATACGCTGCAAGACCATTTATTTATCAGTACAATAACCCTTATATTATTTTAATACTAACAAATTATGTCAGTTAATTAAGATCATATACTGATCTTTCAAACTGTTTAAGGTTTACATTTGCTAGGAGAAACGGGGTTAGTAGTGAAATATTTTTATATATATTTTTATTTTATTTTAACCACTATGAAGAAATGTTAATTCACATGGCCTTTCAGTGAAACCATAAATAATTTTTAATGACTTTGTAATAGCGTGGACAATATCTAGGATTTGTATGTTAATTCAAAAAAATGGTACAGGGTATAAAATTATATATGTGTGTATATATATATANNATAGATCTGATTCTTACAATAACTGTATGATCAGGGATGAGTTAGATTTTTTCTTTTGTCTTTGCTCAAAGCCATAAATAAATATATATAAAAGATTATTAATAAATTGAAGAAAATATATAAAAAAATAAAGCCATGAATATTTTTTGGTTCCAATATCTTTATAACTGAGCAAGTTTTGCTTTACCATGAAAGAACAACTGTTTGCTTTTCTCTTTTGTTTGTTCTGAGCCCCAGAATTGATATGCACTACGTATGGGGAGGTGGGGGAAAAAAATGCCTGACTAATTATGTGCACTGTAGGAAAAAGAGGGCTTAG
>VYZW01008065.1:638-37361 GCA_013401315.1 Balaeniceps rex
TACAGCTGGGCCCTGCCTACATCATGGGCCCTCCCTACACTGCGAGTAATACAAGGACTGGTAAGAGTCTTTTTGGATAATATCTCTAATATATGACCTGTGTGGAGTGGTATTGTGTTAGCGCTGATCCTCTAAGCTTTCTGTGCCATCTTGTAAGATATTGTTACTGGTGCTACCCCTATGCTCAGAATCTGCTTGAGCTTGGATTCCTGCAGCTGACATTGTTGAGCCATGTCATGTCCTGGCATCAGCCAGTCCATGTCCTCTGCAGTCCTGGGCACCTCCCCAGGCACTGTCAGACAGCGTGTGGAGCAGATTAACCACCTGGGGAAGAGTGAACCAAATCACAGGAGTATCTCACCAGAGATGGTCTTCTCAAGACCTTGGGGGCTATCAGCGGGACGTACCTATGCTTCAGAAAGGACTCTGGAGGTATCACTACCTATGACAGATGCTGGTGCCTATATATTATAAAAATTATAGCTACCTGACATGCAGGAGTACTGTGCCAGGTTCCTGGGTCTCGCTCACCAGGGTGGGTTGGCAGCATCAGCCCTGTAACAAAGGTTAAGCAACTTTTTCTGCTGACTGAGCTGCCAAAAGTTAGACCCTGTGAACGCCCAGCAAGGAGTTTTCAGGATAATCGTTTCCAGGTTCTGGTGAAAGTCAGTGTTGATTTCTGCTTCTGAATCATCTCCAGCTTCTCAAAATCCCTGCTTTTAAATCTGCTCATCAACACCTAAATATGAGTTACTTAAAAATTGAGAGACCAGTTTCACTTAGGACCAGGTGCTACTCAGCTTTTTTCTAAAACTAGCCCTCATGTAAACTTGCTTACATATTGATTTAGCTTAATGCTACTATGAACCTTCCCTTAGCCTAATTTTAAGCAGAGTTTCATAGGTGATTTCTTGAGACATGCTTAAAAGAAACAGTCTTCAAAGATGCAAACTTGAAAGGTGCTTGGGTTGCACTCTTATAAGGTCAGTCATGAAAAATGAAGCAGGCCCATGCATATTAAATATCTCGCAGATAAACACACATCATGAAGAGATCCAGACATAGAAACCTGCTTGGTTCTGGAACAGCCTCCAAGGACAAACAGAGAGCTCTGCCTGTAAAAATAAAATATTTTTTCCTGATAGGTTGACTAGTATCACACAGCCATGGCAGGCTGAAAGTTTATTTTGCCTTCTTCATGGCTCAGAAATTTTTTTTTTTCCCCTTGAATGAAATGTTCCATCAAGCACTGAGTCCTTGAGTTGGCTCTTGATCTGGTTCAGGTCCCCAGGTTATTTCATATAATGCTCTCAGGCATCTCTTCACTCTGCTGCAGTCAACAGTGTTGACACATCCCCACACACTGGAATCTGCTCACTTCAGGATGCTTATCTGTCTGTGGCAGGAGCACTGTCACACTGAGACCCTATGCAACAGAGTCTCTGGCCAGATTTTCTGCTAACTGTATGATGGGTCTTTCTGCATTTTACCCCCAGAGCAGCCGATCGTGGAGTGGGTCAGTTGGTCTCTTACTGCCTCCCTGGACCAAAAAAGGGCATGCTCGCAGAATACATCTGTGCTTGACTTATAAATATTTTGTACCAGAAAAATAACAAATGAATATCTGTGATATGCAAACGGAACTTGCTTATGTTTAACTGTTTCCAGCTACTGGCCAAGAATGATAACTTTTGGCTGCAGGGAGTCCCAGCCGGGCTCCTCACCAGGAATGTTCCTCTTCGACGTTGCAGACAGAGCCCTTTGTTGTGCGTCATCACCAGCACTTGGCTAGCTGGCTCGTCTTTTGACAAGCAGCGGTCAATTGAATTTTTCAAGCTCTGCTTTTCAGGCTAAGATGCCTAATTTTTACATGTAAGAAACAAAGATAAAATTCTGTCTATTGGTGTCAAAGCTGCAATTTCTTGGCTGTCCTTACGTATGCACCAAACGTGGATAACCCTGAAGAGGAGAGGTAAAGGGTTAAATTTAAAATGTAGAGTAGTCACCAAGCAACTATTTTCCCTTCTGTATACAATGCTGTGTTATCATTGTGCCGCTCAGAGATAGGCGTGAATGACACAGTGAAGTGGGCCCGGGAAGCGTAATCAGCTTCATGTCCCTTACTCCTGCAAGCTCGGCTGGTCTGTTTAGAGGAATAACTGCAAAATACAGGACACCAAACCAGAAAAGCACATTCTGAGTATCAAAAATCCAACTGATCTGTTGACTTGACTGAACATTTTTTTGTATCTCTGAGTTCATGTCAGAAAGGAGAGGAATTGCAAACTGTCTGCATATTTTGGCCTGGCATTTCTGAGGAGGGCTAGCTGGCTGGAGTAACCTGTTCTAAAAATGACCTCCTGCCAAGGCTGGATTCACACAGCAGGCAAGCTTTGGCACTCACTGCCCTTCTTATGAACTAAACGTAGTATCTTACTTTTATACTTCTCCAGAATGACCCCCCAGTATTTGCAGAGTATATGCATTCTCTTTATGCTCAGTGTTAATCCAACAGCTATGAAACCTCACTTCTCTTAGCAATGCCTTTGCATTAACCTTGAGAAAGTCCTGTCACCACCCAATAACTCCCTTTTCCCATCTGGAAAAGGGGCCCATGACTTTCATCTGCTTTAAGAAGTGCTTTCACATCTGCAGATGAGAAGCTTTATGTTGTACACAGATACTTTCAGACACTGGAAAGGAGGCAAATTTTTAAGAACTGACTATGGTAATTTGTATAAGTTTTTGCTTATACACACATACACAATAATAGTTAAAATTCAGCAAGCGTGATTTAGCAAATTGTACATGATGGGTAAAACACAGAATACACCTACGACAAAATTATTTATTCCTAATCATAACACCACTGATTCTCTGTATCACTTCATTCCTTGCTACAGCTCTAAAAATCTCTGCCATGTTTCTATAGCTTCACTAACTAGCTGAGGACTTTTCAAACCATCCCATATAGTTCCATGACAATTATCATAGTCTTCTTTCATTAAATTATGTTCTACCAAGTCCCTAAAATATGAGACAGAGTAATTTTAGAGGGAAGCACCAAACTGAGGAAGAATTTTAAGACCTGTCATGACCTATGGAGCTTCAGTGTAACATGGAAAGCACCAAAGCATGACTGATAGAGATGTAAACAGTGTCACATGGGGAAATGAGCTGAGAGAGGCAAACTCTGTACATCTCCAGGCTCGTTTGTCCATCATGAGAAGGCAACTGCAGAGTGTTACTGATTATCTGTGTTAACTGATTTTTCATGCACTGGAAAACAATAAGAAAATTCCCACACTTTGAAACATTACACTTTGTGGGACCCTCCAAGCAGTGAGATTTTATTTTTGAGGAAGCTCCATGTCTGTGGTTAAAACCAAGTGCAATGTCTTCATGAAACTGGGACCACTAACAGAGGCAGAAGGAGCTTATGGTGTTGTCTCAGGAGGCTACTGCTGAAAGTGTATTGCGGGATCAAGACAACAATTTTTATAACGCCATTTTATTGATTCTGCATTCCTAGGTTGTCTTTTAGATCCTACTAACTCTGCCCCAGAATCCTTCAGTGGAAAATATCTACCTATGGTTGGTTTCAGAAGGCAATTATAGATGACAGTCTGGTTTTTGGAAGATCTCAGGAAGTGGAGAGCAAGTGCGTTGGAGTATGCTTGGACATGAACTAGATGGACAGGATGGCACAGGGACTGGCAGGACTGGAAGGAGTCTCTGGGCTGTGGACGGGACTCCATCCAGCCTGCAGCGATGGAAATGGTGCCCAGCTGTTCATCTCCCCACTCATGTGCAGATGTTGACACACTAAAAGCCACCGTCACAAGAGACAATTTGCTGACAGTGCTAGTGATGAGGTTAAGCACCAAAAGTGCACCAGCACTCAGTCCTTCACTCTTTCTCCTCTGTTATGCCAGCACTTGAGATCTCAGCTGGAAGTACTCTGGACTAGTGTGGAGGAAAGAGCGTGCTTCTGATCTGTCGAAGAGGACTTTAGCATCATCAAACTGCTGTTCCCCATAGACAATAACTTTCAGCTTTTACAGAAAACTTGAGGGAAAATGGTTAACACAAAGAGAGAGCGGAAATGCTTTCAGCATCTTGTTAGGAAATTAATTTGGTGTTGGATTCAGGTGGCAAAATATCACATTTGTCTTGATACTTTGCCACACAGAGGGGATTGGAGATGATTTCTTCCAGAATAAACGTGCTGTAGATGCTGCAGATATGACATTGGTGTGCTGCAGCTATAGGTCAATGTTAAAGGTAAGATACTAGAATATAAAGAGATACTGACAGATGCAAGGACTGATGATGCAAAGTCTGAGAGATGCAACAATGAGAGATGCAAAGACAGAACCAATGACAAGTTGGATGTCAGCACATGAGGTTTGGAGGTTATGTTGTGGCTACTGCCCAGAAAAGAAACTGTTGCTTTCAGTTTTATTTTGAGAGAAAGGGAAGAAACGATCCCAGTGAGTAGGATGCTGTAGCATTTTTTCATTTACATACCTGAATCTCATTTAACATTAATGTGAGGAGGTGACTAGGTTGAGGAGTATCAAGGAAATGCGAGAGACAGATAGACTACTGGAATCACACCTTACCTTCCTTGAGACAGGCCCAACAGGCAGACAGGACACATGATATGGAGGATTCCCTATCCTCTCTCCACCTGGCTGAACACAGTGACTTAAGGGATAGGGGACAATGGCGACAAGTTCCTGTCCGGCGCAGCAGGCACATCTCCTGTGACTACCCCACCTTCCAGGTGCCCTTGCATAATAGGTATGAGGCTCCACAAGTGGAACTAAACAACAACGAGGACGATAGTTCATTGGAGGTGTTGCTGAGGTTAAGTTAGCCTACGCCCTGTGTCAAAACTGCCTCCATAAATTAAAAAAGACAGGTCATTGTCATAGGAGACTCCCTTCTGAAGGGAACAGAAGGCCCATTATGCAGACTGGACCCACTTCTTAGGGAAGTCTGCTGCCTCCCTGGGGCCTGGGTTAAAGATGTGAAAAGAAAGCTTCCTACCCTGGTACGGCCCTCAGACTATTATCCATTATTGATTTTTCAGGTAGACAGTGATGAAGTTGCAACAAGAAGTCTGAGGGTAATCAAGAGAGACTTCAGGGCCTTGGGACAACTGGGTAAGGGATCAGGAGCACAAGTAGTGTTCTCCTCTACCCTTCTATTTGCAGGGAATGATGAGGGAAGAAACAGGAAGAGCCAGCAGATCAATACCTGGCTCCAAGCCTGGTGTCACCAGCAGAATTTTAGGTTTTTTGATCATGGGTTGGTTTACACGACACCAGGCCTGCTGGCAACAGGCAGGGTACACCTGTCTCAAAGGGGGAAAAGGATCTTTGCACAGGACTTAGCAGGGCTCATTGAAAGAGCTTTAAATTAGATTTGAAGGGAGAAGGGGATAAAACCAGGCTTGCCAGAGATAAGCCTGGGGGTGGCATGCCAATGTTTGAGGGACGGTGTGCTAGCGAGGTCCTTTGGTCTGCCATCTCAGTGGAGGCAGAGGATGGAAGTCCATGCGGCAGCAAAGACGCAAAGGTTATTGATGTGTTAGAAACCATGGAAGCGCCTGAGAATGGTCACATAGGAATTAGAGCTTCTCCCCCCAAAAAGGTGGCGGGATAAATATCCCAACTGAAGTGCATCTACACCAATGCACATAGCACAGGCAACAAACACGAGGGGCTGGAAGCCATTGTGCAACAGGAAAACTGTGATATAGTTGCCATCATGGAAACATGGTGGGATGACTTGCACAACTGGAGTGCTGCAATGGATGGCTATGAACTCTTCAGGAGGGATAGGCAAGGAAGGAGAGCTGGTGGGGTAGCCCTGTATGTTAGGGAGTGTTTTGATTGTCTGGAACTTAATGACAGTGATGATAGGGTTGGGTGTTTATGGGTAAGAATCAGGGGGAAGGCCAACAAGGCAGATATCATGGTGGGAGTCTGTTATAGACCACCTGAGCAAGATGAAGAGGCAGACGAAATATTCTATAAGCTGCTGGGAGAAGTCTCACAATCGCTAGCCCTTGTTCTTGTGGGGGACTTCAACTTACCAGATGCCTGCTGGAAATACAATACAGCAGAAAGGAAACAGTCTAGGAGGCTCCTGGAGTGTCTGGAAGATAACTTCCTGACACAGCTGGTGAGTGAGCCAACTAGGGCAGGCGCCCCGCTGGACCTGTTGTTTGCAAACAGAGAAGGACTTGTGGGTGATGTGACAGTTGGAGGCCATCTTGAGCATAGCGATCACGAAATGATGGAGTTTTCGATTCTTGGAGAAGTAAGGAGGGAGTCAGCAGAACTGCCACCTTGGACTTCTGGAGGGCAGACTTTGGCCTGTTTAGGAGCCTGGTTGACAGAGTCCCTTGGGAGGCAGTCCTGAAGGGCAAAAGAGTCCAGGAAGGCTGGGCATTCTTCAAGAAGGAAATTTTAAAGGTGCAGGAGCAGGTCTTCCCCAGGTGACAAAAGACGAGCTGGTGGGGGAGAAGACCAGCCTGGCTGAACAGAGAGCTTTGGCTGGAACTCAGGAGAAAAATGAGAGTTTATGAGCTTTGGGAGAAGGGGCAGGCAACTCAGGAGGACTACAAGGATATCGTGAGGTTATGCAGGGAGAAAATTCGAAGGGCCAAAGCCCAACTAGAACTTAATCTGGCTACTGCCGTAAAAGACAATAAAAAATGTTTCTATAAATACATTAGCAACAAAAGGAGGGCTAAGGAGAATCTCCATCCTTTATTGGATGTGGGGGGAAACATTGTGGCAAGGGATGAGGAAGAGGCTGAGGTACTTAATGCCTTCTTTGCCTCAGTCTTTAACAGTTAGACCAGCTGTTCTCTGGGTACCCAGCCCCCTGAACTGGAAGACAGGGACAGGGAGCAGAATGAAGCCCCCATAATCCAAGGGGAAATGGTTAGTGACCTGCTACACCACTCAGATGCACACAAGTCTNTGAGGGAAAGGCTGGGGATGTTGTCTGCCTAGACTTTAGTAAAGCCTTTGACACCGTTTCCCACAGCATTCCCCTGGAGAAACTGGCTGCCCATGGCCTGGACAGGTGTACTCTTTGCTGGGTAAAAAACTGGCTGGATGGCCAGGCCCAAAGAGTTGTGGTGAATGGAGTTAAATATAGTTGGTGGCCAGTCACAAGTGGTGTTCCCCAGGGCTCAGTATCAGGGCCAGTTCTGTTTAATGTCTTTAACAATTATATGGACGAGGGGATTGAGTGCACCCTTAGTAAGTTTGCAGATGACACCAAATTGGGTGGAAGTGTCGACCTGCTCAAGGGTAGGAATGCTCTGCAGAGGGATCTGGACAGGCTGGATCAGTGGGCCAAGGCCAATTGTATGAGGTTTAACAAGGCCAAGTGCTGTGTCCTGCACTTGGGTCACAACAACCCCACGCAACGCTACAGGCTTGGGGAAGAGGGGCTGGAAAGCTGCCTGGTGGAAAAGGACCTGGCGGTGCTGGTTGACAGCTGGCTGAACATGAGCCGGCAGTGTGCCTAGGTGGCCAAGAAGGCCAACAGCATCCTGGCTTGTATCAGAAATAGTGTGGTCAGCAGGAGTAGAGAAGTAGATTCACCAGAATCACTGGTGAGGCTGCACCTCGAATACTGTGTTCAGTTTTGGGCCCTTCAGTACAAGAAGGACATTGAGGTGTTGGAGCATGTCCAGAGAAGGGCAACAAAGCTGGTGAAGGGTCTGGAGAACAAGTCTTATGAGGAGCGGCTGAGGGAACTGGGGTTGTTCAGCCTGAAAGGAGGTTGTAGCGAGGTGGGTGTCGGTCTCTTCTACCCAGTAACAAGCGATAGGACGAGAGGAAATGGCCTCAAGTTGTGCCAGGGGAGGTTTAGATTGGATATTAGGAAAAATTTCTTCATGGAAAGGGTTGTCAAGCATTGGAACAGGCTGCCCAGGGAAGCGGTTGAGTCCCCATCCCTGGAGGTATTTAAAAGACGTGTAGATGTGGTACTTAGGGGCATGGTTTAGTGGTGGACTTGGCAGTGCTAGGTTAGCAGTTGGACTTGATGATCTTAAAGGTCTCTTCCAACCTAAATGATTCTATGATTCTACGATTATGGCATTCACTGACATTGCCCTCATGCAGTTATAAAACAAACGCCTACATCTAGTAGAGGCAAAGCAGACAATGTCATTAGAGCAATTAGCTCAGGCTGCCCTGGCGCTTTGAACTGATTTACTTAAACATCAATGCCACCACTTTTTTTTTTGTGAATAGACCATACACAGGCTATTTGCTTCCAGGAAGGTACTCTAAGATGGAACAAGTTATTGCTGTCTACACAATAAATGGCAAACATGGCATAAGAACCATGTGTTTGAAAGCCCAGGCATTAACGCTTCCTCCTAAATGTCTGCAAGGTGTTTCTAAAATGATACCCCAACATAGGATGCTCCCTTATGGGAAGTTTCAAAATGGGATATAACCATAAGGAAGGCATATATGGTGAACACTACTGTCCCAGTAGTGCATATTGAACAGCTGGGTTGGCAGACATTGGTGAATTATCTTTAAAATGGAAAATAACTTTCCAGTTTATGGGTTTGATCCAGAAGTCTTGAAGGCTTCCTCACATTTCTACAAGCTTGGGATCAATCTGAAAAATCATATCCTAAAAGAATGAAACTGCTTTTAAAATACAGCCAAAAAATGTATTTTCACCCTCTGATTTTTACTTCTATTATTTCTGTTCTGATGCTTTATATTTATTCATATTGTCAATAAAATAAAGAATTATTCTGAATTTCAGAAAGGTCTACCTGCTGGAGACCTGAACAAGCTTTCCTCTGGTGGGAAAAATAGTCAGTTCTGTCTAGTTTTGATCCTACCTGGCTTTTCTATGTGCATAAACCAGAAGTCTGTATTGTTCATATTTTCACACCTCAGAAATATAGTCATCAATATACCTGATATGTAAGTTTCTGTACACCTATATTCCCACATGGGCTGGCTAGGCTCCTGCTTTTCTCAGAAAAATGGCAAGGAGCAACAATAGCCACTTTCCTGGAAGTTTTGCTCTACTCTTCCCTCCCTACAGAGCTGATAAAAACTGCTACAACTTCTGAAGGGCTCACTCAGAAGTCCAAGGGCAGTTGACGGTAGGGCCCAGAGCAGCTCATTAAACACAGGGGTTGCCTGGACCAGGGAATGGCAATGTGCTTTCTAAAGGCCCAGCTACCATAGACAAACCTATCTTAGAGCAGAAACATATAAAAGGTTAGTCCTGAGGTCACATCTCTTACTCCCACGCCCCATTTTCCCGTGTGAAGGGAGAACACATCTCATCCACGTTGCCCAACTGCTGCACAGCCGGTCCCTCCCATTCAAGCAGGCTCATCCAGTAAGCAATGGGGAGACAATGGTATTTCCTGACAGCAATTTACCCCTCAGTCCTCTGATTGCACAGCGCACTACAAACTCTTTATTTCTCCCATGTTTTCCTCTGGCAAGTGCTTTTCTAAGCCAGGGCAGAAGTGTCAGGGAGGCCCTGGGGCTGGTGAGCCACGGGCAGGAAACCCACCTGTCACCCAGCACAAGGGTATGGGACCTCAGTGTCCATTAGGAGAAATAAAACGCTTTTCTGAGCAATCCTTTTCTAAGGGCACATTTGCCTAAAAAATCATTCACTTTTCTGACATGCTTGTTTGCTTCTTGTCATAAGAAACCATGGTTTTAGTGCTTTGCTTTTAGTCATGGGCTTTACAGGCATTCTTCCTGCCATTTAAGCTGTTCATACTGCTTTTGTTAGCGGCTGTTTTATGAAGGTCAGAGGTCAAAAAGACACTGGTATCACATAATGTCCAAACCCACTGTCAGCAGAATAGGGTTGCCAAGAGAGAACTGGCTGGATGTGGAGGCCATGGTCACTGTATGGATGTACTTATGAAGTCACCTACAGAGAAAGGTTTTTTCTCTGAGAAGAGCGTGTTCCAATGCAAGAAGATGCCATTGCTGAATAACCAAGCCAGGCCTTTCTGGTTTCCCAGGGAGTATCTGGGTTTGTAAAATTCTACTCACATGAAAAACATAATCCTTGCTCTTGAGGAGGTAACAAGGATAAGTAGCCAGGTGTCCTCTGACATTTCTCTTCCTCCAGCTTCAGAGGGCAACACCTTGCCTTGAACATCAATTCTCTTGGGAGCTTTGAAGGAAGACAATGTCCTACGCTGATTACCCAATGCAGAACAAACTGTTGTTGTATTCTGAATGAACTTTGAGTGGCTTAGGGATTTTTTTCTGTTGCTGACGATTATAATCCTTATATTGCTGTGCTGCAGGCCCAGCCCAAAGTCTTTCCAGCATACTTTTTCTTGACCGATCTTCCCTTTAGCTCCTTTAGTCCTTTTCAACTTCATACTTTTAAAACAAAAAAATTCCATGTTGATCACTTAGATGGGGCACTGTATTGCAGTGTTCTGTCAGTATTGTCTTTGGTTCCGCAGTAAATCATGCAGCTCCAGGATATGGGAAACCATGGACACGATTTCTGATAACACACAGCGGTTTTCCTTTCTAAGTGACCTTAATTTCCCTTTCCTTCTAGCAGAGCTGTGTGAAAATGATTCTGATCCAAAGGCCACATTTTGAACTCCTGTTGCTGTCGTCACTGTAAGGGACACAGAAACCCAGCAAGAGAAAGTACTGTGGGCACAACAAACAGCAGCTGCCTTCTTCATTTCACCTATGCTTTTTGCAGTGCTTTGTCTTGTCCTTCAAGTGCAGAACATTGCGTTGTGCTCTTGCCAGGTATTCAGAGACTGAAATAATCGTAGAAAGGGATTCACATCAAGAAAAAGCCTGTATGAAAAAGGCAAGTGATACATAGCTGACAAGTGAATCATATTCCCTGGCTGCAGTCGCCTGACTCGCAGGGCTACAGAAAATGATTTTCTGACATACAGCCAGGTCTGTGTCCATCTTGTCCAGTAACTCCTGTTTCGCCATGGACATCAGCACTTCCCTGTCTCCAGGGAAGACAGTATTTGCCTTGGGTTTCAGAGATTTCATAAGCTAAACTGATGTAATGATTTCCTCTGTGAATTTTGGCACACATGTGAATGTTAATGAGATGCAAACTTTGCAAATATACACTTAAAAGATAATTTGATTGTAATCACCATAAGAGACATCCTGCATCAACAACTCAGGGGAGATTTTGCATATATAAAGGGCATAAGAATGATTTTATGGTTGAGGAACTAGAGAAAGACTAAGACACAGGTTTAGGCTCCAGCTTTGCTGCAGACTTCCCATCTGACCTGGGCTGAGTCATTCACTCTCTTTCACTGCTTGTTGTTTGGAAATGTGCAGAATTAACGCTTTTTTCTTTTTTTCTCACTCTCCAGTTTTGTCCTGATTTCTCAGATTAGAAAAACCTCGACTTGATAATTCTTGTATTGTGCATTTGCAAAGCTTGAACATGACTGGACACTGAGGTGCAGCTGTATTACTCATAATTACTTTGTCACTCTTACGCTTCACTTGACAAGGAAGTCAGTGCTGCAGAACACCCAGTTATATACTGGTTTAATTTGGTTTATTTATAGCTGTTCAACAGGCCTAGAATAGCAGGAGTCAGCAGCAGCATGTAAGTAAGAAAAAAGAGATCTTTTTCTGAGCTTGCCAGCCCATCTTGTCTGCTGCAAGAAAAAGGGGATGTCATGCTTGACCAACTTGACAAACTTCTATGATGAAATGTGTGGCTTGCTAGAAGGGGGCGCGGAACAGTAGATATTGCCTACCTAGACTTCAGTGAGGTTTTTGACACTGTCTCCCATACGTATGGGCTGGATGAGCAGACAGTCAGGTGGACTGAAAATTGGCTGAATGGCCAGGCCAGGTGGTGATCAGTGGCATGAAGTCTGGTTGGAGGCCAGTAACTAGTGGTGTAACCCAGGGGTCAATAACGGGGCCTATCCTGTTTTAACATCTTCATTAATGATCTGGATGATGGGGCAGAGTGTACCCTCTGCAAGTTTGCAGATGACACCAAACTGGGAGGAGTGGCTGATTCACCAGATGATTGTGCTGCCATCCAGAGGGACCTCGACAGGCTGGAGGAATGGGCCAACGGGAACCTCATGAAGTTCAACAAGGAGAAGTGCAAAGTCCTGCACCTGGGAAGGAACAACCCCAGGCACCAGGACATGCTGGGGGCCAGCCAGCTTAAAAGCAGCTTGGCAGGAAAGGACCTGGGGAGTCCTGGCGGACACCAAGTTGAACATGAGCCAGCAATGTGTCCTTGCAGCAAAGAAGGCTAATGGTATCCTAGGCTGCATTAGGCAGAGCACTGCCAGCAGGTCAAGGGAGGTGATCCTTCCCTCTGCTCACCACTGGTAAGGCCACACCTGGAGTGCTGTGTCCATTGCTGGCCTCCTCAGTATAAGAGAGACATGGAGTTACTAGAGAGAGTCCAATGAAGGGCCACAAAGATGATGAAGGGACCGGACCATCTCTTCTATGAGGAAAGGCTGAGAGAGCTGGGACTGTTCATCCTGGAGAAGAGAAGGCTCAGGGGGATTTTATCAAGATATATAAATACCTGAAGGGAAGGTGCAAAGGGGATGGAGCCAGAGTCTTCCCAGTGGTGTCCAGGGACAGGACCAGAGGCAACAGGAACAAACTGAAATGCAGGAGGTTCCCTCTGAACATCAGGAAACACTTTTTTACTGTGAGGGTGACCAAGCACTGGCATAGGTTGCTCAGAGAGTTTATGAGGCCTCCATCACTGGAGATATTCAAAAGTCATCTGGGTATAGTTTTGGGCAACTGGCTCCAGGTGACACTGCTTGAGGAGGAGGTTGAACGGGGTGACCTCTGGAGGTCCCTTCCAACCTCAACTGTTCTGTGACTCTGTGAAAGACTATGAGACAGAGCAAACTCTGGCAATGTTTATATCATCTATCAGCAAAGATCCTGTAACAACAAAGCCAGACAATTGCAGGCAGAGCTTTCCTTCAAAAACTAAAAATGTGGTCACATGCTAAGAAAGGGCCTGTGCAGGAATGGTGACATGCTCTTATTCATGAGCCTGCAGTTCTGGAAAAGGAAGAAACTCTACACTCTGTCACTGCAGTGTTGTTCCCCATAAGACATTCTGCCATGGTATACCTCTTCCAAATTTACATTTCCCAGTTCATATACTTTCTAAAACATTTCCTACAAAACTATTTTACAACCCAAGCCATGAAGATTTTTTGCCATTTTTTGTCTAAATCAACATATTTCAAACCTGTGAAACCAATAATGTCCTGTTGCTGAGCTTCCAGTGATACACAGGGCCATGGGGAGATAGCCAGTCTCCCGGGCATCAGCGACATACAGCTTTATAGTAATGTTCAGTTCAAAATTGATGATTAGGGAGCCGGGTGATGAGATAGGTAGTGCAGCTCCCTCCTCCAGAAAGCTGAGGAATCAGGGCTGTTGTGCAGTGCAGAGGGGAGACATGACAGTCTGGTTTGGGGTGGCAGAAGGCAGTGGAAATCACGGCAATTCCTTTGTGCTTCCAACCAGGACTTCCAAGTCATTTAAAAGGCCACCCAGAGAGACCGTCCCCCCAGTTTTATTATCAAACACGTTTACCTGGCTGCTGGCAACTTGAGTTAAGTGAGTTCTTCTCACTGATATTCTCACTACCCCCTGCCAGGAGTTACTGCCCTTTCCTAGTCCTGTGAATTAAACTAGATAATGAACTAAATTAGTCATATAAGGCAGAATATATTCAAGTCAGCAACAGGGGTGATCTGGAGCAACAGGGACGGCTGGGCAGACTGGCCCCCATGTTAGTGATGGTGGTGTAACCACAATTTCTGAGTGATGATATGGCACTGGAATGTCTCACCACATACTTTCCCTTCAGATACAATACTTTTTGACTGTCTTGAACACTAGACATATTTTGTGATATATGTAACTAGAAGATTGGACAGAAAGGTGAAGACATCTCAAAATTGACAGTAGTATTTTCAGACTTTTCCTCCTACATTTTGGCATAAAACAAAGTCTATAGCTTAAGAAAATTATAATTAAATAACCACTAGAAATAATTTTAGAACAGAATTGGAGTTGAACTTTTTACATTTACATTTTTAATAACACATCTTGAATTCACTATTTCAAGTTTTGCAAATTTTTTTAGCATAATAACCAAGTTTAGTTTTCACTTGAGCTCAGAGATGGAGATGGATTCTGATTGCACATCCCCTTTTCAGGGGATGTATCCCCATGCCCTGAAAAGACACTTGTTCTAACTGAAACGAGCTGGAAATACTTGCACTTATTTTAACTACAGTTTTTCCTAGTTATCTAAAAAAGATCACACTGTACTTGCTTAAACAAAACATTTAAAAATGCAGTTGTCATCCATTCTATTCCTCCTGTAGTTGAACACTTTGTTGTTTTATAATAAATGGTGACATTAGTTCATATCATGTGATTAAAAAGGATTCATCACACATTAGAGCCCATAATCGCAGCCTATAGTCTCATTTTAACATTTCTCACTGGCATATCCTACTTGACCCTGCTTACTGCAGCACTTCTATTATGTTGTCTAAAAGGACAAGAGGACTGAACAGAAACAAAAATGCAGGGGTGAACATTGCTTTCACACTCACAGCTATGTGTTCAGTGCTGTTATAGCTCTAGATGAATAGAAGAAAACTGGAGTCTGGCCAACACCGCTTGATAGAAATCTCCATCTTCCCGAAAAAATGTCCTGATGTGTTTAAAATAAACTGAACAACTAAACCAGTGAGCAAGAACCTTCTTTCACAGAAATATAGGACACCACTTAAGACAACCTGATTTAATATGGTATCAGCTTCATACTTCATGTACTATCACTGTTTAGCGGTGTTTATTTTCTTTCTTGGCACGCTGGTAATATATGATGAGGATAAATATCAAAAGGTTGAAGTCTACTGATTAGATCTTTCTGTCTAGGTTTGTAATAGGTAATGCAATGCTGATGTATTGCTTAGGAAAGAAATTGAGCTATAATAGAGCAAAAGCGCACCTTTATGTTTCGACTTTGTTACACACGGTTTGCTGATAACATCATCAAAATATCTTTCATGTCTCTATGGAGTGACACAAACAGCCAAAACAGATCTTTCTTCTTTTAGCTCTTTCTTTTTTCCCTCTCTTTCTTTTAAGAGAGCTGCATATCAAAACAATGTGAAAATAAGGTAGCAAGGTGCTGTCCGAAGCTGAGCAAAACACATTTTACTAGAGCTGAGCTGCTGGCAGGCTTGTGCCAGGGGCTCTTGGGGCCGGTGGAGGGGCAGGGAGGCTGCTGCTGGTGTTGGGGTTTTGGGGGACAGGAGGAGGGCAGACAGCCCTGCTATGGGCGAGGGAAGGAAGGTTTCACATCCAGCCCGCAGGGCTCCGGTGCTCTGCACGCTGGTGCCGCAGCCTGTTTCTCTTGTGTTTTGCCCCAAGAGCTTCCAGGTGGAAATATGGTGAGGAAGCCCAAGCTCAAAAGAAAGCCCAGCTTGAGGCTTACCCCGGGCATTTGTGTTTCTCTGCTACTTACACTTAGTTATCATTATTCATCATTACTCATGTAACTCCTAATGAGTCTTAATGTTTGCACCCATCAGTTTTCTTTACTGTTGCCCTCTTTTACTCACTAAAAAAAAGCCTACCTAGAAGCCTGTATTGCCCTTTTTACATTGCCATAGTTTTTGCTTGTTTTTCCCTTTGTGGCCTATCTGATGGGGTCACCTGCTGACAAAATTGAAGGAGCAAACTGTAAGTACGAGCACTGGGCACCTGATGTCCACACTGTCTCATCACAGGCTCTGCCACCCACCTCTCCATGGTAAACCTGCGCGAGACAGGGCTGGCTTGGAGCACTGTGGGCACCATCTTCCTGGTGCCTCAGGACTGGGAATTTGGTCTGGACTTTATTTTATTTAGCAGTTTTAAGATAGCCTTAGAGAGCAGCAGGTCCAAATGAAAGCTGTTGGGCAGGTACATGGTGTGGTTGGGGTGAGGCAGAAAATGTCCCTCTGTCCTTGCTCCCGGACCCCAAGCACGGCCACCTGCATGTTTCTGAGGTGAAAGCCAATTGGCCAAGCCAATTTAATTCATCTTCTGAACCAAATCTTCTCCAGCTTTGCTGAAATCCAGGCACACAATGATGGCCAGTGTCCACCCAGCGGTAGTTCCCCTTCCTGAGGAAAAAATTCCCATTCAACCTGAATCACAACACTTCAGTTTCTCCATTTTAAAACCCTACTCCACAGTGCTTATCGCTCCTCTCTCAACTGCTCACATTTTCTTCTGGGACGAAGAGACAGTCTGTTCCAGTGGTCTCTTTTTTGCTTGGCAAAATCAAAATAGACTCAGGCTTTCCCCAAAGCTCTCATAGCCCTCAAAAAATTATGTGTACAAACTCCTGTGCACAGAAAAAACACATGAGACATCCCACAGTCCAAAGTATTTCACATCTCCACTGGGAGACTTTGCTCAGATTTTCAAAATTAAACAAAATCTTCCCTGCTCATTTTGTGGAGGCTGGTTATGCTGGCTGGGCCTTTTTTCACATTGTTTAACGTATTTTTCATTATATCTTCTACCCGGGTTTCAGGACTGCCCTACAGTGGATCTCTTTTATTCTTCCAGTGTGGCTGATGATATCCTGCCCTTTCCATAGCTTTCATGGTCCTGTTGCATCTCGGCTCTCCTCCTACGTGGGTCCAGCTCCATGGGCATCAGTCAGCTGCCATCCCCATTGGCTTGCACTTATGCTACAGACCTCTGATATGTGAATAGGGTCTGGTGTTGGAATTGGTGTGACCATTCCCGTGGCTGTCAGAGGCTCCCTCCCGATGGGAAAGGAGCCCTTTCTCATCTCCTGCCCACCAAAATCAGACTCTTTTGCTGGCTACCACTGAGATCTTCCATTTCTTCCAGAATCCATCTCCCCGCTGGTGTTATTTTGCCATTGAATCAGCATTTACTCAGCAAAAGAAAGAGATAAATAGTTAAATAATAATTTCAAGCAGTATCTAAGTACTTATGTTGCAGTAGTTACTGTAGCATCCAACCTCATCCAACCTCCTCATACCCTGTAGCACCCAGGCAAGGGAGGAAAGTTTCATTACTTTTGTCTTCCAGCTGTGCATTTGCCCACAGCCATACAAAAAAGCTATGGTGCAGCCACCTCGGGACACCCAAGTTCATATGGGCTACAAAAACACCCAGGTGTGATACAGCTATTAACACAGAAATATTCCTCTAACACTCCTCCATGATAGTTAATCTTGATTTTGACAGGTCAGGATATTGCATGTTTACATCTATTACATCTAGAAAAATAAGTAGATGAGAGAAAAGAAATGGAGACCCTGAGAGTTATTTGGGTCATTTAAGCACATTTGGGATGGGATTCAACTTGTCTAAGTTTAGATGGGAGTGAATCTGGGTTCCCCTAGAGTCCATGGTGAGAGACAGGCCCTTCTGCAGTGCGATTCATCTGATTTGCTTAAGGTATCCACACTGGGATTTGCACGACAGAGAGCTGTGCCCCAAAACTGCCGTTCTTTTACTGAATTTGGAGGGAGCTGAGGTGTGAGCTGTGATGGAGATCCTGACATCATGGAGGGGACTTCCCCACTTGCAGCTCTTAACTGCTGCTCTGTTAACAGAGGTGGCTGCTGATGTGCTGGTGACTTAAAACACTGAGTGATGCTGAATCTCTCCCACTCCAAGAATCACCACAGTGTTGTGTTCTGGTATAAAAAGCCACAATGATTTTTCTGTGTCTCTTCAAGTCACAAAAGGTATCTGTTATCCAAGTATCTGCCATCTGAGCCCACAAGAAGCCTGGAGCAGGGGAGGCTGGACCCACGGGGTGGCTGCCAGCAGGCAGCAGAGCACCAGCTTTTAGAGTAATTTTTTCCTTTCATTCCTTTGGAATGATTTTCTCTAGATTTATTTCTTCAGCTTTCAATGATATGGTCGCCAGTGCCACGAGTGCTGGGTAGACACCTCCAGTCCTGCCTCCAGCCAGAGACCCCGCTCCCTCCCCAGCCTCCCCCACATCCTTTTTCCCCAGTCAGTGGTTTGAGTGGCCCCAGACCACACCATTCCTTGCTGCCACTGCCATGGGTTGCCCAGGGCTCTCATCTTCAGTTGCGAGTTAGAGGCTCCATCATAACCTCTTCCCGTACCCTTTTGCCTGAAAGAGCCTATTCCTCAGTTGCACTGGGTGTCTGTGAGGCTTGAGCAGACACAACTGAAGACTACAAACACCACACAGCTCCAAGAGTGATCCCAGCAGCATGCACCTTCTTCTTATTGCAATAAAGCTCCTCTTTCCTGACGAAAAGCATTCCCAGCCAAGACAGGCTCTCCATAAAGCATAGAAGGAAACATGGCTAAGGCTTCCTCTGGCCTGCAGGCATTACCTGTTCTGGGACCCAGGACCGTGGGCATGGCCAGTTTAGGCCAGCGATTTCCCTTTGCAAGAGTACAATCGCTTTGCGTGCGAGGAATAATGTGGTGATGCTGTGTACGGGTCATCCCAGCCCACCTCTGAATATTTCCCAAAACTGCGATCACCGTCCAAACCTGTCCACAGCGTGGTGCTCCCATATACATGGTGTGTGGTCCCCAGCACGGTGCTCCTGTGTACATGGTGCATGGTCCTCAGCACGGTGCTCCTGTGTACATGGTGCATGGTCCTCCACACGGTGCTCCTGCGTCTCTGCACGTGAAGAGAGCTCAGCCCCTTTGTGGCCGCTCATGAAGGAGATGTCAGGAAAATTGCCATAACTTTCACATGAGGTGGCAGAGCACTCCTGTTAGGCTGCAACCTCTCCCATCTTGGACCCAGCCACCTCTCCCAGGCCACCAGAATTCAGTGCTGTCTCTCAGCACCTCTCCCTCCATGCTGAGGGAGTCAGCTGTCAAATCATTGCTGCCCAGGTCAGTCCTCCTCCGGGACAGGTAGCCACACACCCCATGGCTGGCGGGGGGCTGCGGGTCTCCTGCTGCTTCGCTTCATTTCTCTCTGGTCTGTCAAATAGGAAAGAAAAATGTGTAGTGTAAAATTACACCTCCCTCCCAGCTGCTTTTTAATCGTATGTTTTTGTTTGAATTTGTCTGGTTAACATTGGCTCTGTCTTGTCCTGCTTCGCTGTAGCACATCTGTATGCCTGGAGCCCAGCAGCACTGACACAGAAGTTCAGGAAAAGAAGAGAGTTGAAATTAGATTACTGTTTTCCCCCTCATTACAATCAAATAAACTTGATTTTTTTGAAGTCTTTTGCTTGTTAGCAGTACTAAGTAATTAATATATCTCATTTCACTTTAATATGAAACTCTCTGAGACCGGCATTGTTCATGTTCCTGACTTCTCACAGAGTTAACAAAAATGTGGTTACATCGAGCTTTCATTGTACGCGGTGTCAGTTCCGTGCTGTGGGCTTTGTGCCCTGGCTGCGCGCGTGCCCACGTGACCGTCTCAGACACCTCACACAATGGCATAAAAAGGCTCTCGTCTTGTCAGCAACACCAAATCTGGTGAAAAAAGAAAGAAAAATATTTCAAACAATTGTCTTCTGTTGCAAGAGCATGTATTTTAGTAGATAGCTCTGATGTATCATTTATCTTTTAATGCAATTATTACAATATTAATTTAGGTGCTGACAGCATCACGTATTATTTAAGGAACTGAATTTGATCACCTAAATTCCTACTTCAAAATAACTTTATCACCAGTTGGCATGGACTTAATTCTGGAATTTTCCCAATCTGTTCTTGATCATGCTGTTTTGCCTCACTGAGAAACATGTAATGGCTGCACTGCGATCTGCCTTCCCTCATATATCACAAGCTATTTTGCCTGGCACTGCCAGTGACATTCCTGTTCAGCCAGAATATCTTTTACAACACTTAGAAGATTGAACAGCTGAAAATTATGTTGAAAGTGAGACAAATTATGAAGTAGCGTTATATATAAGGTACTTGCCTGCCGACACATACTGTTTCTTCTGTGAAGATGACTGTTGAACTTGTTCTGACCCAAGACAAGGAAATCAAATCTGGCAGAGACTACAGCAATATATAGTAAATGGAGTTAATGTTCCCATTTGCAGAAAAAAAATCTAACTGCTTTAAGTCTTACTGTAACTGAGAAACATAATCACCATAATATGTCCATTGAGCTATGTCCAAAGCTCATGGAAACCAATGTCACTGCTTTCCTTTCCTGCAGCCACCACTGGATCAGGACCTCTCAGCAGCAGGTGGTATGGCTGCTATGAGATGAGCTTCTTATAAAGGTTAAAATACATGCAGCATTTTTGTGTTAAAGAAATACTGTTTGATACTGGGGAAAAATATTATGCAAAATGCTTAGTACTAAAAGACCATTTTTTGTTAAAAGTTATTTGTCTCAGGTGTGTTATACATGCTCAGAGATCTTTAGTGAATGCGATCCCAGCAGGAGAAACTGCTTGTATGGCAATTTCCCATTGTGCCTTTCGCTGAGTCCATGTGTACAGTCACCTCAAGGTTCTCTTGTAACCAGCAAATGAGCAGTATCATGGCAGGAACAGACCTCTATTTCCTCTGGCTTGGAGATAATTCCTATCTTGCCAAAGAATGCAAAGGCAATCTGAGGAATTTGCACTGCAGTTCAAGTAAAAGCTCCCTGCTTCTCCCTTGTGAAATGCTTTCTTTCGTCAGGTTTCCAGTGCTTGTATCATGCATTTAGTAACCAGCAGAAAGGAGGGACCTGTTTTACATTCCCAGTGTTCATGGGTCTTAGTATCAGGGCCAAAGGAGTGTTGTCTCTTGCAATATTCCCATGAGCAAAGGTAAGGATTAGCCCTTACAGACCCACAGTGATGAAGCTGAGAGGTGGGTGGGTGGGTGACACAGGGTTTGGCCCCGAGGAGAAGCTGTTTGGTGGTGGCCTGTGCTCGTAGCAACATGCTGCGAGTAACATAGCAACTCCCAAAATCACTGACTTGGTGCAGAAAGGCTTGTGGCTTGATGGGTGGGTTTGGCGGGTTAGTTTGGGCAGGTTTAGAGGAATTTCATATGTCTGGAAGAACATGTTGCAAAGAAACCACAGCAGCCCTGCAAACTGCCAGGCAGTCATGAAAGGGGAGACTATTTGGCAAAATAGTTTTGGCTAGCAACTGCTTCATAGACCCCTTTTCTCCACGAGCTCAGGGCAAAGTCTTGGAGTTGAGAAAACATGCTCAGGTCCCTGCTCTGTGGCAGCGACCTTGGCCTGGACAGCGTGCTGAGGGTTTCTGTCCTCCCTCCTTTCCACTTTGGCCACCCAGGGTTATGCCATGTAGTAAAGTTGGTGGCAAAAATCCCTGATGCACCAGTCAGCAACTAGTCTAGTCCTAAAGAGCACGTTTACATGCACCTCGGTTCAGGCAGTAGTCACCAGCCAGTCAATTTGCTTTCAGGCCACATGGGTCAAGCAGGGTCCTTCTGTGGCAGATTGGGCTCCACCCAAAATCTGCCAAAGCTGTAATGTTTTGGCATAGAACAGGCAGAGTCTCTAGGCCAGATAGAGAAAGCGTCAAATGAGCACAACAGGGGGTCAAAGCACTAACATAAAGGAGGGGAAATCTGTTCTTTTTTTCCTATTGTGACCACCACTTATGTGTTGTATTCAGTAATGGTTTCACACACAAATTCCATAAACCTTAAATCAGTTGTGTAACAATTTAGAAAGGTTCAGGTTTCTTTGGTTTGTTGGCTATTGGGTTCACACCACTGAAAAGTCACGTAGATGCCATCTCACACAGGCTATTTCTGGCCAGCACAGTTCCAGGGAGTGATGTACACGTAAAGGCTTCAACTACCATGGAAACAACTCTAAAATGAGATTCCTCACTTGATGAAGGATGCACTTGTATTTCCCTCTGAGCTTCATGTGTGAAACATCAAGTAGCTGATGTAGAATTTCTTTTTTTTCCTATGATGTTGCAAATTATCTGCAGGGAAAAGAGCTTCTCTTACAAGATCAGCATTCTTTAGCTAGGCTTTCTCTCATTCACATATGAGACAGCTCAATTTGAGATGAGCACAAAGGGGTGCCTTATAAAAACATCACAAACATGATTATTTTTTAACCAATGGCACATATGAGCTAAGGAAATCTGCTGCCTCTTATCCCTACTAGAGTTACAGTTTGAGACAAATTGCTGCAAGACAGCAGAACCTCAGGTGGTTCTGAACAGGAGGAGGTGGGGAGTCTGGGTGACCTGGCAGGCAGCAGAGCATCTCCAGAAGCGTGCAGGGGACAAAAATAGCAATCACGACTATGTTCAACAAGCTTTGACCCTTGAGGCAGACAAAACAGCCCAAGTTCTCCATCTGAAAGACCTGCCGTGTGCCGGCCAGAAAAATGCCAAAAGCCGTAGCTGTTTCTGATGTGAACTCCTGTCACATATTCCTTGCTCTGACCACAGAAGTTTCCTTCTGAGGAAATCAATCTTAGCGAGACTCTGATAGAAAATGCGCACGCATGTGTGTCTGCCATCGGGTGAGACATGCCCTCACAATGATATTTATCACCTGGCACAGCCATAGGAAACCAGCTTTCACTCAGGGTCTCAGTATGGCCAAACCCAGTTGCTTATGGGCTGAAAATGATTCAGGAAAAGATTAGTTTCCTGCGCTTGATCTCCCTTCCTGTACTGAAGAAAGGTTTTTCTCAGAAGTTGAAATATTGTGCTGATGACAGCATTGCTTTTTCTTGAATTTGACCCAGTTAGTCTGGTACCTTGCTGGGGTAGGCCCTGTCTTTTGACCCTGGCAATGTTTGTATTGCCTTTCTTAACCACAGACAGAAGAACAGACCTTTTACAGAGTCCACACCATGACCTGTTATAGTCATGATCTCAATTTGCAGAGCCAGTAAAGCTGTTTCAAAGGCCTTTGCTACTGCGTTAGTTACCTTCTTGAAACAAGAAGCTTGGATCTATCGATTCCTCTAGCAACAGTTCAGCAAAGCAATTGTCATGAACTAGAAATGATGGGCTATAAAAGCTCATCTTCAAAATCTTTCAAAGAAAAAGCTGCCCAAGCCTTTAAAGGATTCCTAGCACTCTCCTTGGTACCTGCATTTTCTGTAAGATTCAGTTTGGGAAGCTGAATGCTAATTTCCCACATAAGTTGAGAATCATACAAAAATAAGTTGTAGCAGAGCTTCCAGAGCTGCATTCAAATGAGCCAGCTTATGTTAAATTCCCTATCCCTCACATGCACTCCCAGGATCTGCCAGGAACACCATGGCTGGGGGAGCTGGTTGGAGCTTCTGTTGGAGATGTAAAGACCAGAACATGAATTCTCAGGCATGGCTGGTGCATGTGGCTACACACTGCAGGAAACATTAATAAAAACATTTTGCTTTTATTATTTTGCTCTTTTAACATTAGGATACAACTCCATTGTGCACCACGATGTGAGTGCGAAATCACAGCAGGTTCTGGATGGATATACCTCCAGGCTCTGCTGTCATAAAACATCAAAACCCTGCCAGGGCCAATATGCCCCAGGACTGCAAAGTTAAGGCAGATCACCTTCTGCAATCGATACATATAAGAGAGCAACACACCTATGCTATAGCTTGCTGTCTTCAGCTCCCAACCGGAATGATCCATTAACATCTGGGGCACCTGACATGAATCTGGACTAGTGCCCAAATGCACCCCTGGGGATTTTGGAAGAAGGTTTCACACTACTCACCCTCCCAGGCCTGCAGGCTCACGTGATTTCCACCACAAGGCCTGCAAGATCTGTGATGAGGTGAGTCTCCTGGTGGTTGCTTCCACCACAGGAACTCTGCAGGCAGGGCACAGCGGTTACCCTGCAGCACCAGGGTGGAACTGCTGCTGCTTTGCCCCTTGCCAGCAGGGACCTTTTCCAGCAGGACATGGCAATTACTCTATTAGTGAGATGGAACTAACAAGACAAGAGCAGCCTGCAGAGACATTTCCAAGGACAGGCACCTCCATCGCCACCAGCAGCACAGTGCCTCATCTCCCAGCCTCCTCCACCAGACCAAATGCAGCCCCTGTTGGTGCACCTCTAGCCCATGGTGGCAGTAAGGATGCCACTGGCACTGAGAAATCTTTTTACTTCTGGTAATAATCATCTTGGAAGACGAGAGCAGCACGAGACAGCTCCCCCTTGACTCAGGAACCTCCCTCCTTGTGTTAGGAATGGCTGTGCCTTTGGGAAGGCAGAGCACAAAACAACTTGTAGACGGTCTTACTTCTCTGAGGCCCTTTTGCTTGCCTGTTTCTCCTTGCACTGCAGAAATCTGTCCCAGGGTGCTGCTGGAGGAGCAGAAGGAGCTGGGATACTTGCTTAAAAATACAGGGGAGAGGTTTCACTTTCTTGCATTTAAAGAAAAAAACCCTATACATTGCTTCTGTGATTGCTCTCGTGACACATCCACCCTTATCTAGAAGACTTAACACTGCTCCCCCTGGAAATCACACCCCAATGGGTTTCTGCACAGTAACAAAACACACTGTGAAGGGGGCATTGCTCTTTTCTTGGTAATTTTGAATTCTTTTGCTTGACAGTTCATAGTAACATCCCCTTGTTACTCGCTTCCTCCCTACTGAGCTTAAACAGTCCAAATCGTTCAGTCTTTCTCCCAGAAAATCCTTTTCACATCTTTGCAGGCTCTCATTCTTAGAAAGTTCAATAATTGCAGCACAAAGGCTGGTCCCTTGTTAAACTGACTGCAGAGCTACCAAGGGATTTTATAGGATTCTCTCTTATTCTGGCAATGTACTGAAACTTAACTCACCTAAGCTTTTGCATGCGGTTCTGGGGATTTAGTTACTTGCTGCTCTGAACCTCCTCCTCTCTTCCTTTGTGGGATTCTCCGGTTGAAGCTGGAGGAGACATCACATTATTTCGCGATGAGACACCAATGACACAGACAAGACTGTTCTCCCTCGGGGGTGAGCACACTTTTTTTTAAACATGTGAAAATACACATTTGACAATGCCTCTGGGGATGAGTTGGGATTTTATTATAAGAAATACTTTTTGCCTGAAGGTCAGCAGACATGACTGCTTCAGTGTAATGTGGTCATCTCTCTGGATGAACAGTCATACATATATAAATACATAGTGCAATCTATAGATACTTCTTTGAAGTCTATCACTTCAAGTACATTGGCTATAGGAGCTGTCCAAGATACAAGAACACGTGTATGAACAAGCCTGTACACTGCAAGAGACGCTTGGCCTCCTATCCTCCAACAACCTGAACTGAATGGACACTCCGGTAGAGAATTCAAATTATTTCCTTTTCAGTTCCCTCAGATGACATTAAGCCCATCAAAGACTACTCTTCCTCCTATTGTCTTTCAAAACTTGTCTTTTTTTATTATTTTTTAAAACTTTCACCTTTAATCCTGATAAGGTCACTGATACAGCCAGAACTCATCAGAGGAGAAAAAAAAAAAAAAAAGCTTTATTTCTTAAGTCAATAGAAATGGGACTGTAAATCTTTCTATATTTATTCTTTTGATTACCACCACAGAGTTGTTACGTACTAACGTGGATGTCATGTCTGGGGCTAGAGGAAAGACAAACAGGAGATGTTTTTAGATATTTCAGATGTAATGAGGAGGGGAGACTTTTGGGATTTTTTTTTTTGCAGAGGTACCGAGGCTGATGATTTTGCAATGATGGTGGGCCCCTTCCCTTGCCCTAGTGACACAGCTTTATCCTGAGCTGAAAAGCTTCCTCTTCCACTTCCAAGTAGGGTATTGAAAAAAACATTAATTAATAAGACTAGTAATGGAAATACTACACTTATACTGCCTTGCATAATGCATGCTGAAAGCAGAAATCATCTTCATGACTGGAGGAAGCATACTGCTTACTCAGCAAACATACTAAGAAATAAAATAATATTTCGTATTTTAAACCAGTAAAGCACTTTTAGTGGTTTGGCACAAATGAAATGTCAGCAGTTTAAATTACACAGAAGACAAGGATGTTCCTGTTCATTTCCCAGAAAGGACAAAGAGGTTTCATGCTTTATGACCCAGAATTTTAGTGTAAAAACAAAATAGAGGACTTACAAATATCTAGGCACATTGTACATGACACAAGCCATTAATGCTTTGAACACTTCACTCCCCTGTGACTGTGAACCAGGAACAATTATTTAAATAAATCAATCAATAAATACATAAATAAAGGAAGACGCTAATAAACCTGACTCTCCTTGTACTGGGGAGAAGACTCATCCTTGACAAGTTCTTCTGAGAGAAACCAAAACAGCCTGCTTGTGTTTTTGTGTTTGGGAAGAACCAGCTGCCAAAGCTTTTTGCCTTTTTTTTTTTTTTTTTTTTTAAAGTGTACAAACTCAAACTCAGGAAACAGCCATAGCTCGAAGAAGGAGCTGGTTTAATGCTAGGTTTTGTTCTTTCCAGACCTCGCACATCCAAACTGCCGGCTCCCCTGCTCAGCACCAGCGAGCCTTGCTTTCCAAAGCTTTCACCTCCTGCACAGCTGGAAGCACCAGGCGACAGAGGGACACATGTTTTCAGTATCTGCCCTTCTGTCAAACTCTCACCATTTTGGGTATATGCAGGTAAAACCAGTACAATAAAGATTTAAACTTGGGTAACAATTCTAGGAAGCATTCAGCATTTGCGTCAGGAAGGACAGCTGCTTTGCTGCTGCCTTGACACTGCCCCCTGCCCCAAGGTGGGGGGGCAGCCAGAAATGGCCCTCACCAAGTGCCACATGCCACTTCTCCGAGAAATGCCACATCATGGAGAAAGCAAAACTCAGATCATGTTCAAGTCCCATTTGTACTCACATCCTTGGAGTTTGAAAAATTACTTGAACAAGAAATCAAAGTCGAGCTTGATCTTCTCATTTTCTTTCTCTATTTGCTTTTGTGAACATCTGCAGAAATTGTTCTGCTTGGAAGTGTTTCCAGCACTGGTTTGCCTGGGTAAAACCACACTTCATGAGCCTGCTCTTCCCAGCTATGACAAACAAGAGGGTCACCCTGTTGCTCCTCACCCGTAGCCAGCTCTCATATCTTCCTGCCAGCAACGGAGGAAACGACCAACAGTGTCCTTGAAGGATTTTTCCAAGGACTTTGCTATCTTCAGATATTTTCTCCTTTCATTTCACAAAAAACAAAACAAAACAAAACAAAGGACACTGGAAGTAGAAAATCATTTGATTAAACCATCAGTTGAAGTGCTGGGATGCCTCACCGGTACCTGGGACATAATGCAGTGAATTAACTGCATCCTTCCCTACTCAAATTATGCACATGCAAATGTGCTGTGACTGCTGTATCAGTGGCTTTACTCCTTGAAGACAACTGCTTCTTGGGTGAAGAAATACAAATATTTCCCAGATATACGTATTTGGAAACACCAACATACTGATACCCTGAAAATACAACTAGCCAGACTAAGTACTTTTACATATATACCTCATTTCCATGTCCACTGACAGCGTACAGCAGTCACTGGGTGAAATCCTCCATAGCCAGGCTATGCGGGAAATTGGAACAGGTGACAGAAGCTCAGAAGGGATCATCAGAGCATGAATTAAACCCGCCCTCCTAAATCCTGTTAATGGTTCAAAATGGATACAGTCAATCTTTTCTGTCCCTCCTCCTTGTGCGTTTGCTCACTCCCCTTGTCTAGTCACCATCACATATATATATACACCTCTGCATCTATCCCTGAAGCTCTTTACCATTCTAGTGTCTCACTCAATCCTTTCTGGTATTTTGCCTGTGAGAACTGTGGTGGGGAGAGTTACCTTTTGTAACCTTTTGTAAAGGTAACGTTAAGGTGCAATTATGCCTTATTAAGGTATCAGGAAGAGGTGGAATTTTCATTTCAGCTCCTTCCCTGCCCTGGCTTATTTTGCACCCAATCATGAAATTGGCTCATGTTGCAGTCACACATTTTCCATCAGAGACTGACAGCAAGAAACTCTGAAGCAACCTGATAGCAAAGGAAAGAGCACGAGAGATGCCCTTGAGTGCAGCGCAGGTCCTGCCCTGCCTGCAGGCCGGAGAGGGGAAGTGCTGCCCACCAGCGCCCGCAGCAAGCTGGGGCCCTGCCAAGGCAGAGCTGCTCACCAGAGGCTGCCAGCTCTGACCGGAGTAGCGCAACAAGCAGGCACTAATCCCCACATCATCTTTGTATGTCTGTGAGACGCCTGCTGTGCTCGTGGGTGTCCAAAGAGATGAGATGGCTAATTAGCGTTACACATGCTAACACCAGCCTAAGTTTTGAAGCACGCCCCATTACATGTTGGTTTCAAGCATCCGTGCCCTGGTTCATGTGCTGAGGCTTTCAGGTTTCAACATTTCAAATTAAAAAGCTGCTAGAGGAAAGATTTATTTCTGACTTGAGAAATCGGAAATTGCCACGCTTAACCAAGCCCTCAGGGACAGCGTGTCCAGGGCTGCGGCCACATTCAGACCCCTCACACAAAGCCCATGGCTTTGCTCTAACCCTAAACAAAGGGTAACTCAACCTTCAGTGCTTCCAAAGCATCATTAGCATTTGCCATTATAACCTGGAGAGTCACATATGAGGGTCTAACACCCTTTTAAATCTTGATAACTTCTTGGCCTTAAAACACTTTGAATTCCAGTTTTATTGAGAGTCCCCACGCTCGGTGCCAAGAGGAATCAAAAAGCTCCCACTCCACTTACTCTGCATCATACTCTGTCTTACACGTAATGCATATCATGTAATGCACAACATGAGTGTAACGAACTGAAAAGTGAATGCTTACAAAAATTTTTTTAAAAAATTAAAATATTCAACTGCCCTTCCTAACAGTAACACACAAAAATGGGGAAGTATAACAGAAAAAAACTTCTATATAATAAAAAAGGTCAGCAAAAATGGAAATGGGGTGAGTGCCTACCACCACTCATGCCTTTTCTCTTCCATCCCACGCACCTCCTCCTTTTGGGACTGCAAGGTTTATGGGCTACCTCTCCTGTTTCCCCACCTATCCACACAGCCTCTCACAGGCCAAAGTCCTACATACCAAGAAAACAAATTTTGCTGCATTATAGAGTCACACTGTGAGCATTTTAAAGATAATTAATATTGTACACATTGAAATTACTCCACAACCACAACCTTTTGTTCAATAAAAATTAACTGTCATAATTTATGCTTAGTTCAGTAGTTACAAAAAGCTGCATTTTCCTTAATGACTGCACACAATTATTTATAGGAAAAAAGATGACTAATAAGGCAAATTTCTGGAAATTGCATGCATTTTTCACTATTTCTCACATGGAACTATATTTTGCATGTCATTTGCCTGCTGCTGCCATCTAATTTCCTTAGGATCTTGAGGCTACCACTTCACATGTGAATTGTTCAAAACTAGATCTCAAACCGCGGAGATGCAGAGCACATGCTGGCATTATCTGAGAAGTTAGGAAAATCCTGTCTAGCCTGGACTGCCTTGCCAGCACCATCTGCAGGGCTCTGTGCGGACAGAGCAGTACAGTCCCCACACCGCATTTCTCAGGTGAGCTGTGCCAGAGCTCACAGGGATGGCAGCAGGAGCAGCCAGGTTGCCACTTCACACCCTCTTAAGGTAGAAAGCGAGGGCAGGTTCCTGATACACATCATTACTTGGAAGCTTTGCGTAGAACAGGGCATCATACATTTTCCTGCACAGCAACCTGCAGGTAACTCAATGACACCAACCTGATTCTAGTCCAGCTGCTGAGAGTTCTTACAAAGAAAACATATTTGCCCTGAACTCCTAATTATTATAAAACTGCATGTCTTTATTTTTTCAGAACTAAGGCCTTTTATTGCATTTTGCATCACCATTCAAATTTAGGAATAAACCGCATACATTAAGCCATGATGCATTCTCAACTGCAATATCTCAGCAGTTTACAACGTTTGATCTAAACACACTAAACACTTGAAAAACATTATTGCTGATGATGGAATAGCTCCATCTTCTGGAATAAAAGTTATTTTCTTGGCAACCATCTTTGTATTTCCAACATGGATCTATGTAAAATTTCTATTTCAAAACCTGACTTGAATATTTTTACTGATATGGAAAGTGAATCTTGGGTAGAAAATGGGAGAAATTTAGGATAATAATGTGATTTCTGACAAACTTCAGGGAACATTCATTATTTTCTAATGACACTGAAAATGCACGTCTGTTGTACAGCACACCATATTAAAAACTGACCTTATTTAAGAAATAGCTGTAATCTGATTTTGAGAACAAGAATTTAAACTCTGTTTAAGACAAAACACTCAACACACACATACTTAACTTTATTCCTGATTTAGGGTACTTTAAGCTTCATGTTAAAAGTCTGTAGTTTTACGAAAGTGTGTTTGTAGTTAAACACTGTCCTAAACAGGGAGTGATTAAAGCCCCTGCTGAGGTACTTGAAGTTCTGAACTATAGAGAAGGGGCTACAAGTGATCCTTATTGCTATTTATCAAACAACTAAAATGTATGTTTAAATGAAGTATTTCAAGTTAAGCACATGATGCATTTTAGGCAGGTAATTAGTAACGATGATTCCCATACATAAAATCTAACTTATGGTCAAGTCAGGTGTTCAACCAGAGAGGCCAGAAAAAAACCATGATTACAATTTCTGATTTTTATCACTTTTATGTATCATGGGCACGTTCTATGGCTGTTGCTTGAAAAAAACAAGTGTTAATGAACTAAGTTCTTATGTACTTACTCACAAAGGGAAAAGAGCATTGAAGCTGTTAGTGATCTACTGACTGGTGCTGCGTAGTATTTCTTGATTTCACAGGAAGGGTAGAGCCACCAGAAAAAAAAATGAAAAATTAAACATGTACATCTCCATCTACTTTTGAAATAGTGGTATATCTGAAGTTAATACACACTCATGGACACACAAGAATAGCAGAAATTTAAATAAACTTGCTTAACAAAACAAAGCAACTGAAGCTTTATTTCTCTGTATAGAAAGAGGTGTCCCTATGTGCATTCTTTTAAGCTAAGGAAACTGAAAAAGCCATGCAGCCCTTGCAAGAAATAAATCCTAAGGTGGTATATATATGTACACAGAAAGTTTCCCCTTTAGTAGATGATTCCTCTCAACAGATTCTTAATGTCATTTAGGAGAGCCAAACTTATGACTACTTTATAGTAGAATATTCTACTACATTTTTTTCAGTACAATAGCAAAACCATTGCATGAACCACCATATTGCTCACATCAGTTAAACAAGAGCAAGTAACAAAACTTAAGCAGCTAAATGTATATCTGGAAATCAGACTCCGTATGCAGAGTAAGCACAATGAAAGGACATAGAACAAATGAAAGGACTTTTCTTCAAAGAAATTCTCTTTCAACTTCCTGCAACTTCACGTCTCATATGGCTTTTGAATGGAGGCATTAAGTTAAAAGAATTTTCCCACCCATAGTCAAGTATTGACTGTATTTAAATACAGCAACGCAAGGACAAACAAAATTTAAAAATTTAGCATACCATATTACTTTATGTAATACAGCATTAAAATCCCTTTTGCTAAGGCTACAAAGGACAGATTTACAGTAATATGAGGTACCGGCATTTATGGTCGGAAAAGTAAAGGAGGAAAAGAATTATATAGCATTGTCATCAGACATTTCTTTTCTCTTTTTCTTTTTTTCCTTTTGTTTTTTTGAGGGGTTTTTGGTTTTGGTTTTGTTTTTTATAAAATACATGTCTTGATGACCACATGCTTTAAGCTTATATTCTTTTTTTTTTTTTTTAATATATATATATTTTACTTGTAGGGGCAATTGAGAGAGAGTCACAAATAAGGAAAGGACACTAAGGTTTTAATAAGGGCAACAAAAAAATGTTTTCACCAGAATAGATTCACATTACAGTACACCAATATTGACAGCATTCTCTTTTGTCTATTTTTGGTACATAAGATGGAATCTCTCTACATAACCTTATAAGGCTTCGGTAACTAAAAAGTAAAAAACCTATTAGTTTACAATTTATTTAAAAATTCTGAAAGACACAGCAAGTTCTAAACTTTAGTAGTGCTACCCATACACAACCATCTGGTTTAAGAACCCATTAAAAGAGCCTCCTTTCAAGGGAGCTTCCAACAGCAGAGTTGTGCAATATGGATGTCTCTTACTACAAGGGCGGGGAAAAAAAAAAATTACACATGGCACATTCTCATTCATATTTTGCAATGTAGAAAGTTACAAACATACCTAATCAAATAAATAATTAAAAAAAAGAATCTGAAATGTGTTTTTTATGTATCCTAAAACCACTACACAGAATAATGGAAACTTTCACTCACAGACTATTTACATGGTAATACCCAGGTGAGGGTACACACTGCTACAAAACTCATAAAACAAAAGGTAAACTTGAAATGTTTTCCATAGTAAAGGTCTAGCAGCATGACTATATCTAATGCTGTTTGTTTTCTTGATGGTTTTTGGAAGTTTGTTTTAATCTATGTCTTCATCCAGTTCATAATTGTCTTTATCATAAATATCTTTTACTAAAAGAACCCGTACGAGCATATTTTCCAAAGTGTTGCGGTCCAGTGAAGTGGCAGTGTACCAGATGGGACTCTCCGCAGAGACAGAGCACTCTGGTTGCAGATAGAACATGTCTGTCCTCTGATTCAGATTCTGTGGGCTACAAGGGGGCAAAACAAGGGGGGTTAGAAAAACAGCCTCACAGGACAAAACAATACCTTAGTGCTTCTGACATCCTCTGTAAACAAAACTCTAACCATACTTAGGGAAGTTACAAAAAGAAGATTAATGGGGAGAAATGCGGTCTTGTTCATCAAAGGAGCTATGCTGGGTCTGGCCCAAGCCCAGCCAGTCCCGCATCCTCAGAGCAGCCAAAAGCAGACACCTGGGACTGAGCAAGCATACGGGAGACCACATACTCTTCCAGCTTTCAAAAATGTGCAGCTCTAGGACTTGTCAAACCAGAAAGTACTTTCTATCTATTTAGGAACCCCTGATTGACAGATTTGCAAAAAGGCCTAACATTGACACCAGTAATTGCTTGCACCACAGCCTGATGCAGCTGTCTCTGAATATAGAGCCTGGGTTCCCTTGAAAGTCAAGGACAGTAGTTCTGAGAGATGCACAGAAATACAACAAACTAAAATTCCTCCTCCTCCTGTTTTACTTAAAGTGTTGGTCACTGTAAGTCTTAAAATCCTTCAGTTCCTGACCTGCTATACTTCGGAGTTCATGTACATGCTTGATCCAGCTCAGACATATCCTCTAGGCCACTAGAGAAGACCCCTCAAGGAAATTCTAGCATTTTGTCTATTTAGGCAAGTCTCAGAAAGTAATTTTCAATTCTGCATGTACAAGTGCTCACTCATGCTCCCTCCTTCAAAAAGACTGCAGACTTCAGAGGTCAACTGCATTTCATGTTTGTTTGGTAAAAATAATAATTTTTACCAGCTCGTCTTCCCAAACTAGCAGACAAAGTTTCAGGTGTTGCTCTTCACCTGCTAGGGTGAATGTTGGCTTGTTCTACTTTCACATAAATCAGACTAAGAGTCAGATAAGAAGCCAAAATACAATAGTTTAAAATATTCTAACAATTTAAATATTTTAACCCCCTTCCTACTTTTTTGACAAACAAGTATTTTTATAGGAGCAAGCAATGATACAGTGCTCATAGCTGTGAATGAGAGGATCCTTAAATTTCACCTACAACTGTCCACTGATTGCCAAGTATACTTCAAACAGCTGGCATTACCTTAAATTTTACAATAGCTTTTAAAGTGTTAAATATTTTATTAAAATTATTTCATCAAAGACGCAAGGTGTATGTTATTAGAAGTGGAACCAGAAGAAGCAGTCTGCTGCTCTAGTCAGCAATGGTGACCAGTATCTGTAAGACAACAGGACTTGAAACCACACCATAAATGATGCTCCAAATGGGGTTAAGTGCATTCTTTTCCCCAAAGTTGAGATGTTTCTAAAGAAAAAGAAATTATTTGTTCTCTCCCCCCTGCTGGCTGTGTAACTCAGTTCAAAAAATCCAGCTTCAACTTTTAATGATATGCCTTCTCCAAACCATGACAGTGGATAGTGTGAAGGCAAAGAACCCCCCTGCAACAATCAGAATTAACTGAGTTTATGAAAAACGGGTGCTTGCATTAACAGACCACAACTTACTTATCACGTGTTTCTCTCTATATCATCACATACTTGCTCTTCTGCTTGCATTGTACATAAGCCCTTTCTTTGCTTTGAAGAATAAGTTGCTGTTTCCTAACACATGTTGGGTGTCATACTTAATTTATTATGTTGTATATACAATGTGATTCTATTTCTTTGGTATCACTTGCCTATATTTCACTTAGAGTTACATAAAATCTCCATTAAAATCAGTCGCTTGAACGGCTGTTCCAATTAAAGTATTTCCCATGAAATCCTGTTTTCAAATACTTCCAAAACACTTAGCTGCTAAATAGTTTTTGTTGGGTGGGGTTTTTCTGGGGTGGGGAAGAGTTGCCTAAGCTTTTCTTTTAATGTATTAATTTCTGTGCCGATTGGAAGGAAACAAGCTATTTCTAAATGCTGGGTTACTGTCAGTAGTATTTTTTTCTACTACAAAATATTTTAAACATGCTTTCAAACTAGGTATCTCAAAAGCATCTACATTTCAAATTCCTGATAACTTAACATTAACCAAATCCATTGTCTCAATCCAATTCTTACTGAAGAGACAGGGACAAATGAAACCCTCAGTAGCAAAATCTACCAGATCCCTTGCTGGTAATTCTCCACAGAGATACCTGGTGTTTCCCAGTAAGAAAATAGAATCATACTGTCATTCCCAGATGGAGTCCTTGACAATTAACACTGAAGTACTCTGCTGCTCCCACACTTTCTGCACGTCTTGTCCAAATACAGAACTGGAGATTTCAATGCTTTCATTTAGCTATTTTTCAGACGATCTCAATCCATTCCCTTTGCTTGAGCTATTTCACGTTGCATCAAAACATTTCCCTTTTGTACCTGGTCTACTCTAGACCACTTCTGTATTACCCCGTATCATACATACCTTTTAGACAGATAGCACTCAAACATTTTCACAGGGCATCTAGCTGGATCAGATGTGTTTTCAATTTGTTCAAATACTGGTTCATCATCTTCATGTTTCCTTTTTCCAGTAGTAATTTTATCTTTAAGAAGAAAATCAACAACACCTAAGCCATAATTTGAAGTTATTTTACATTTTTCAGTAAACACCCCCAAGCGGGCAGCCCACCAAGCACTGCAATGCAGTCACCACAGCTATGCACATCTGCAAACTGGAAATGCAACCTACAGCCACAACAAAGTCACAGCATTTAGCATGGAGACCAGTGGGCTCAAAGGGATCATCTAACGCAGAGACCCTGCAGTCTCCACGGACCACACACTCCGATTAAAGATCCGGGAGCCAAGAGCTGCTAAACTTTTCTCAAAGGCAGACCTCTGGCTCCTGGCAAGGTGCCCAGATATCCCTCAGAGGAGTGCAATATGGATGCTCCTGCAATACTTATTTTGGAACTGCCATAGTACCTTCACTATCAGCTCTGCACAGGGAAGACACTTGGTATCGAAGACAAGCTTTGCTTTCCATTGTTAGAGGATTTTTTTTCCACTGTCTAAAAACAGTGCCAAAAGACAGTCTTAAGTGCTGCTCCACTGTTTTCAGGCCAAAATATTTAGTGTTAAAGTAGAACAGAGTATTCAGAAGAGCAACTGGTGAATGTGATCCTAGCTGTTTAATCCTCCAAAGGTAATCTTCTTCAACTCGAGAGAATATTGATCCTTCAAAAAAAGAATATTAGAGAAAATACAATGCATTAGCCCATAAACTGTCCAGGTGCAAAAGAATCAAGTTTCTGTTTACTGTAAAATATAACAGAATACTCATGACAGAAGCCTCTAATAAGCTTATTTAATAATATGTCCACACCCCCAAAGCCTCTAATAAGCTTATTTAATAATATGTCCACACCCCCAAAACCCGCTCTTAAAGGCACAGACACTCACTGTTTCAGGAGGAGACAGTCAATGGGAAATATCAGCATAGGCAATTTCACACAGAACACACTTCTGTTTAATTACAACAGCATTGCTTACATGCAGCTCCCTCATGCTATTACATAAAAACAAATGTTCAAGGGGCTAATCTTAATCCCTTCATAAAAAGCGTATTTTGAGTTCATTTTATTCTGCTCAGCAAGACCTCCGAATAGCTATACATTCTTCTTTCTTATTGCTAATGGATACCTCACTTGGAAAGCACTCCTGGACCATATCAGGGAGGGCTCTATACAGAGGCTCTCCAGAGCTATACAGAAAAAGCCAGTATCAAGAGAAAAGAGGGGCTGGTAATGACAAGCCCTCACTCAAGACAGGATTGTGAGAAAGATGGAAGAACAGTGGATTCTGCAGTTCAGCACCAGCATCAATATGCTGGGGAAAATTCCTGTTTTCTCCATGAACTAACGATCCTCCTGAGCAGAAGGCCCATAGCGGAGAGTCCTCCCAATCTAGCTGAGAAAGACTAAAATACAGAATCATAGAATCATAGAATGCTTTGGGTTG
>VYZW01008066.1:2133-25226 GCA_013401315.1 Balaeniceps rex
CCGCCCCATCGTGCCGCCCCGCGTAGGCGGCGGCGGCCGGGCCCGCCTCGGGGCTGTCATCCGGGCGCATCCTGGTGCGCGGGGGGCGGCCGGGGTCCGAGCCCGCCTCGGGGACCGGGGAGCCGCCGTACTACAACTCCCAGGGGGCGGCGTGGTCTGCGGGCGGGGGCGGCGAGAACTTGGTGGTAAGACGGTGCTGGCCCCGGCTCGGCCTGCCCAGCGCTTGCCACGCGGGTCCGTGCCGCCTGCGCCCGGTGCTCCAGCCTGCCGTTGGCGTGGACAGTCCGGGCCGGGGAGACGGGCTGGCTGCGTGCGCTGGCCGGGGATGTGCTGTCAACGCTCGTGCTTTCCTTGGGCACGTCTTGGATGTCGCCCCCGCTTTGCGTGGCCCTTCCCGCTTTGCCCTGACGTTTGGGGGACCGCTCTTCCCGGGTCCTTGTAACCCATCACCGCGGCCCCTGGTCATTCCTCGCGGACCAAAGAGCCTCGAGTGGGGCTCTGCTCTAGATGCAAAGAACTTACTTGTGCTGCGCCCGGTTTTACCTGGGCTGCTCTGGATTTTGCAAGACGTTGTTGGTGCTGTTAAAGCCCCGGGGAGGATTGGAACTGGGATTCCTGTATCTGGACTCGCCGCGTTTCACGTGGGGCTTAAATAAAGGCTCCTCTCGGAGCCCATTCTAGACGTCAGGGGAGACCTCTCCCCTCTCTTCGCGGTGTCCTACTCGATGGGCTTCTGTGCCCTCTTGAGATAAACCAGGCATGCGGTCGGCTTGGAGGAAAAAGGGGGAAAACACCATACATCCGTGCTTTCCTTGCGCGCAGAAAGGAACTGATGTAACAAAACCTTCCCCGTGTTGTGTTAGAGACGTGTCTTTAGCAGGTGGTGAACTTGTCCTAGCCCCGTTCTGCTAGCAACCACTTGCTGGAGTAGAAATGTGAGAAGGATGCATATCTGAACACATGAGTAATGCTACGTGACAGGGCAGGCTGTTGTGTTGTTGTGTGCGGCGTCTGCGCGCCTTGGGGGCAGTGCTGTTTGACAGGGTGTCGGGCTGCGGCGTCATACAGTTGTGTCCTGGCTGCGCAAGGCAAAGGGCCACCGACAGCGTGGCATGGGGGACAACTGCGGTCCCGCAGGAGACTTAGCTGTGTGCTCTTGACCTGTGGGATCTGCGCTGCAAACGTGGCTACTGCTCGTTATCCTGCCCGAACGCTGTTTCATGCCAGGCACGCAGTAACAACATGCAGCTCCTTCTAGCCGTCAGTCGCCAGGTCTCTGCAAAGGGATGTACGTGCGCCTTGTTTTGCTACTTTGGTGGCAGGAGGGATAAGAAAAGTGAGTCACAGAGGAAGCGATTTGCCCAAGGTTGCACGGCAAGTCTGTGTCAGCGCTGAAGCGAGACCTCCTTTGACTCTGGTGCCTGCCATAACGCTGGCTGCTGCCACACGTGGGTATATAGTACACGCCCAAGGCTGGTACTAGAGCAAAGATCACCAGGTCGACATTGTTGCCTGATTCTCTCTTTTTCCTTGGTAGAAAGATGAGTGCATTGGTGTGCTGTCTCTACAGCAATTGTCTACTCCATCAGGGACTTTTTCCAGAGCATTCACACCCTAAATGCTCTAGAACCTTTTTGTCTGTTTTTCAACATGTGCTTTGCCGTTTTAGCTGGGCAGATGGCGTGATCGGTGTCTCCCCACCACCCTGACCTGTACCTTCATTACCTAGAAAATCCGTTTCGTGGTGTTTGGTATTTTCTGCAGTGCAATGCTGTAGGTGTTACTATCTCTCCCTGCCTCTGAAAGTCCCTTTCCTCTTTCCAGACCCTCTCACTGGGGAGAAAAAAAAAAAGGCAGCAGCGAAAGGAAAGCTTACTCAGAAACTCAAAGCCACAGTTGTTGTTCAGATGAAGAAAGTAAAATAGTTCTGTTTTGTACTTTAAAGCCCTCCACCTTTTGCATCTCGCCGTCTTGCTGTTGGAAGGTGGCTCTCTGGCCACTGTGTGATGCAGGGGACAGACGGCTGCATGAAGCGACTGGGCCATCACAAAGCTGGAAGTACTGAGCTTGCTGGGCTACGCTGCTGCCGGGCAGCTGCCGAGGAGGATGCGCTGGAGTTGCACTTCAGCTCTAGGCTAACTCAAGCCCATAGAGCTGTGGACCTTGCTTGTGCTGGCTCGGAGTCCCTAAGGTCCAAGCTCAACTCAGCCTTTGACTTTTCTATCGAGTCATCGACCCAGCTTGCATCACGTCCTCCCTACTTGCTGGTTTTGGGGGCGGAGTGGGGGGGAACTTGGCTTTTGCTTCTCCCCGCTGCTGTTCTTTCCTGATGAAACGCTCTGGGCGCTCTCCCTCCCAGCAGCGCTTGCTGTGTGGAGGGGTGCGGAAGGGAGCGGTAGCTGGAGAGGAGGTGGCTCTTGGTTCCCTCTGTGGTGAGCATCAGCTGTGTCCCAACTGATGGCTGTTTCTTACTGCTGTAGAGGCTTTACTCTTTGTGGCTTACCCCAGTTGTCTTCAGCTGGTTGCAGAGTCCTGAGTAAAAGATGGGTCCTGTGATTGTTTTCCGTGACCCATCTCTTGTCCGTACAGTGGCTGGTTCAGCATTGACATCAGGACAGCCTGTCTCAGGTGATTGTGTCAGGCTCGGCTGCTCCTAAGAGTGAAAGTTTTTAGCCATTGGAGTGCTTGAGGACACGTCTGTGTCCCCCCGAGGTCCAGATGTGCTCTCGCTGGCGCTAGCTGTGTATTCCAGCTGCTACGATGGGTTTTAAGCTGCTCGGATCTAGCCATTTCCTGGGGATGGCACAGGCTGGCTTCCAGCTCTTAATTCCTTAGGGCTCCATCCAGTTTTAAATACCCTGACTGACGGATCTCCCAAGCAGGCCTCTTCTGGGGGAGTAAGTCCCCTGTGGAAAAGCACGAGTTTGCTGTTCCTGTCCAAGAATGCAGCAGGGGTCTGCTCCACCTGTGAGCCTGCTCCTGAGCTGCTGTTGCTGCCTCCTCCCAGGGATGCCCGCCGTCCCCCATAGCCTTAGCCGAGCAGAAGCCCAGAGCTTGTCCTGGAAATGTCATTTTCCTTGTGCTGTTGCTTTTTTGGCAAAGACCCAGTGTCACACCAGTGCCCTGGACGAGGGGGAGTGTAGGAGAGTTGTGCTACATTTGTGACTACTTCTGGCATTTTTAACAGGAAACGTGGTACGTAGATGCATGGATATATGAAATAATGAAGGATAGAGATATCATAGCGATATGATGTACAGATGTAGCGATATTTTGTCAGTGTTATTTAAGCTGCATCAGCGAAGCGCTAGGAGGATTGCCAGCATGACTCTTCTGGCAAATCAAAATGCAATGCAGGTCAGGACTTGGTGTCACTCAGCTCTCCTTTCCTCCCAGGAAGACGTTGACTGGCAAATGCGTTTTTGGGTGATCTTGCGCGTGGTTCCGTGCTTCCAGGGGGCACGGGAGCTTTGGATACTGACTTTATGTAGTTGATCTCCATGAGGTTAAAACTACCCTACCAGTTTTTTTGTAGCACCGAAACTGTGGACAAATACACCTGTCTTGGAGCAAGGGGCCTAGGAAGCATTGTGGGCCCCTTTGCTTCTCAGCTGTGCGTTTCCAGCAGCTCTGTGTGGCACGGGGGGTGAGGATAGCTGAAACGAGATTCCTCGGTTCTTCCTGACTTCTGTTTCGAAGTTACGTGCTACCTTCTGGGCAGGTTGGTCTTTGCTCCTCTGGTTTGGCTTCCCTTCTGTGAGCACCGCCCTGGGCAGCCCCGGGGTGGAAGGTACCCAGGAACTGTTACCGGAGGTTGGCAGGGATGGTTTCTGTCTCCGTATTTTGCCCATCCTCGGCCTCTCCCTGGGAGGCAGCACCAGCCAAACCACGTGACGTGGATGAGAGGCACCCTTCCTCCTCCTGTTGTGCCTGTTCCAGGTCATCTGCATGGCACAAGGCCCTTCCTGGGAAGGGGGAGCTGGTTTTGTTTTCTCCCTACCTGATTTTCTTTGAAACTCAAAGGTGGAGAGGGTGAGGGATTTTGTTCTAATTGGGACCGGTTCATGGTGGCACTTGCAGTTGCCACAGGGCTGTACTCAGCAGGAGCCAGCGTAGAGGAAGCAGTTAGTGTCACTGGCACCTGCTTTTGATTTAAGAGAGAGCCACGCTATGGAGGGGCGGCTTGCCAGGAGCCTTGCGCACTCCCCGCGTCCTTGGCGAGCAGAGCTGTGCTTGTCAGTGCCCTGGGCAGCCTGGTCTCTGGCGCAGCAGGAGAGGGAGCATAGGACACCTCGGCACGGCTATCCCAAGCCTGCAACAAGCCTTGGAAAGGGGTGTGCTGCTGTTGGGTGTCCTGACCGGCTACGAGTCCCGCTTGCTTGGACCCAGACCTCCCTTCGCACCTTGCACTCCTGCTGCCCCTCTTCCAGAGCATGGGACGGGCTGTCGGAGGCACACAGCTCTGCAACGGGCAGGGTTGTCTTGATGCCGGCTGTGACCCTCTGCTGGAGGAAGCGGCGTGAGGATGATGGGCTGCGGCACCCTGAAGAGCCAAGTGGGAACCTGTTCTGCTCTCACTGGGTGCGTGTCCAGGCTGGGCGCAGCCAGTGGGATGAGGCCTGCTTCCCACTTGCTCAGCTCTTTCTGGAGAGATGGCCTGGTTCTTCAGCAGCTACTGGTGTCTGGGTGCAAGCAGCTCCCCTGTATCCCAGTGTCCTTGCTGGATTGCCAGACAGGTGCATCAGGCAGTGGTTTCCAGCCCCTCTGCGCTGCCAGGGATGGGAGGGCAGGGCCTTCACCTGGCATCTTGTCCTGCTGCATCTTTCCGGGCAGCTGCAGGCAGAGGAACGTGCTAGCTGTGCCTGGGCATCTTTGGGAGACTGGGCTTCCCCGATGCGGACAGATTGTCTGCCAGCTTCGGCCGGAGTTGATAGAGAAAATGGCGCTTTGTCGCTGTGTTTTGCTTCCACCAAGAGTAGGAGCTAGGTTTGGGGTTTGCTTTTTTCCAGCTGCGACTCAAGATGCCTTGAATCTCAGCTAGGGGATGATGGGGAGCCTCTTCTGATGCTGGGGTAATAGCCTCAAGATGGCTTTAAGACTGAGCTGTGCGCTGTGCCCAGAGGTGGGGCGTCACCCTGGTGAGGAGCTCTGCTGGAGCCAAGTCCTGGGCCAGAAGCCAGGTTTGTGATCCGTGCCAGAGAGGGTGAGACTTGGAAAGCGAGGCAGAGCTCCTCCTGTGTGAGAGGTGGCCTGAAATACTGAGCAAAACCACAGAGTGCTCCTTGTTCCTGCCTATGCCTACTGGTCTTCCCTCTCCCTGAAGTATGTGGGAGGCCACAGGACAGATCTGCTAGGTAACAGGAGGGCTGCGCTCCTCAGGCTCCTCTGCTCCAGCCTGCCTCTTCAGGCTGCTGATTGGGTTGGTTTTTGCTTTTTTGGTTTTCTCCCCCACACCCCCATTTTAACCCTGCTTCTATCGTTGCTGTATCTTCCCTCATCCATCCTTGCTGCTACTGGTTTGAGGGCCACCTCCTTGCAGGTGGGCTGTCCAGAGCAATGCTGCATGCGGTTGTGCTGCTCCTTCTGTCACGGCTCAGCTGAGCAACTTACTGCGGTGGCCGAGGAGAGGAACGGGCCAGGATATGGTTTGTGTAGAAGATGCTCCGCAGCACTGTTTACAGACTCTGTGCTGCTCAAAATGTAAGCACAGGAAGTGCCAGGCTCTGCTGGGGTCTATGCGAGCAGCGTGGCTCCTGCATGCTGGGTGTCTTGCAGCCTCTGGCGGTAGCGATGTTCTGCACTGTCACAGGACAGAGGAGGTTTCGAACACTCTGCAGAAGCAAGGGCTTGGTTTTTTCGCCTCCAAAACAGAGACTGGGAGGAAAAGTGAAAGGAAATGACTTAACCAAAGACAGGAAGGGAATATGGGGCAGAGCTAGGGCCAGAAGCCAGGATTCCCGATTCCTGCTCATCGCTCCACTCCTCCTCAGCTGTCTCTTTGGGTCTTAGCCTCCTATTCAAGTCCAGGCGTAAGGGGGCTTTTCCAGCCCTCTGAGAAGCTGGAGGTCAGGAGCTTCTCTCGTGAAGTATCCTCAACGCTCGGTGCGTCTGTGAGCTTTCCAGTCCCCAAGCGTCTCATCTCCAGGATTTGCCCAGCTGAGAAAACTGTAAGTTAGAAAGCTATGACTGGTGTGGTTACAGCAGAAGTCGCAGACTGTGTCCTTGGCTAGTGAGTTGAGCGTCTGGTTCTCCAAGGAGCACAGTGGTCCTCGTCCGATGTGTGCTCTGCAGAGAAATGCCGTTCTCCCAGGACGCTGTACCCTTGTTTGGAGGGCTGTACCCAGGTGTCTCTTAAGTTAAGGGAAGCTGCTTCTCTCTGCTTGCAACGTGTTCCCTCCTGAAGTTGGCTTCGTGGACAGTCTTCCTTGACTTGCCACTCGGGGCTTGGTAACTGTATGATGGGGTGTGCATCGGTTGCCTGGTTCTGCAGGCAGGGACTCTCTGGAGCATTGCAGTCTTGCTAATAGAAAATATATTCTTAATATCCTCTTTGGAAGAAAGATCCTGCTAAATAGCTGTGTATTGGTGAACAGTTGTGCTCCCCTTCAGATGGGAAGGGGTTTCAGCAGTGGGTGGAACGACTGTTGCTTCATTCTGTTGTTATGCAGTGCTAGGCTCCTGGCTTCTTGGGAAAGGCACAGTGTGAGGCTGCAATCGGTAGAGGATGCTGGCTTACAAAAAGGCGGTTGCAGGGGTCCTGAGCAGCCACGCTGTAGGTCTCCTGCAGCCCTGGCGGTCTGTGGGCTCAGGGCAGTGAGGAGCTCTGAAGGGCAGTAACTGAGACCAAGGGCTGCATCTCTGGGTGACTCTTCCCGACAGCAAGCTGGCCAAGGCTGTGGAAACCCCTGCAGCACTGGAGCTTTCACCACTTCCTCGGCAGGATTCGTTCCAGCACCGGTCTTCAGAGGAGGGTCGGGCCAGACAGGTCCTGAGTGGAGCGGGTCCGGCCACAGGCGAGCCTCAAGCGCGGCAGTTAGGCTGGGCTGAAAGCTGCCTGTGTCCTGCCTCTGTGCAGCCTTGTTTGAACTTTTCTCTGGCAAGGAGCAAAAGGAACCAGGGAGACCGAGGGCTGGTCCAAGCAAGTTTCCTCTGCTCTCCCCGCCCCCAGATGCAAAGGGGGGAAACGGCAGCAGCTCCAGACTGCTGTCCCGGAGCGGAGCAGTTTGGGGGGGCCTTGGTCACGACAGCTTTTGAGCAAACTTTTTTTGCCTCTGGTGTTCCCTGCCTCTTGGGCTGCGACACAGGGAGGGGGAAGTGAAACTGTGGTTCAGAACAAGCCCTCTGGATGGCAAGAAAATTGCTGAGTAGCCGGTTTCCAGGTTGCCGAGGTCCTAGCCAGGGCCCGGCGCGGCTGCCAGAAGCAACAGGCTTGGAATTTCCTCCGCCTGGTGCCAGCTCCTCTTGGGCTGGCCGCAGCACCTCTGCTGGGGCCAGGGCTCCTCTCGAGCCCCGCGGATGGGGCGCTCCCGGAGCAGGGGTTACGCCGGAGCTGGAGCTGCCCCCCCTCACTCTGGCAGCCTGGTTTCTATTTTCTTTTCCAGGGTCCAAGCTGTTTTGAATTATGCAGCCTGCGCCTCCCGCGGGGCTCCTTGAGCAGCCGCCTAATGAGCTGAGCTCCTGACAAACTTTGCTCTGGCTCTGGCTATGCTTGGAAAATTTTACAGCCTTTTCAGAAAAAGGAAATGCCAGGAAAGGCCTGTCTCTTCTTATTTTTATGAGGGGGTCCCAGTTGAGAGGGGGTGAGATGGGTTTGGAAAAGAAGACAGGAAGGATTTTGTATGCTGCGGTGTATATGCTTTCTAGCGATCGGGACGAGTGGGCTCGGTGCCTCCCGCTGGAGCTGGGCACAGCGCAGGGCAAGACCCACAGGGCTCTCGGAGGGTGCATGACAGGCGCAGAGAAGCAGCGACTCCTTTTCTATGGGGAGGTGGTGGTCTGCGTCTTCCCTCCCAGCTGTCGGCATAGCTACTGGCTGTTTAATCTTTGCTAATTATGCTTTTTTCTGAATGGCAGTGGTTTTATTTCTACTGTGGTTGCAGGCGGAGGCTCCTGCATGTGGACGCCCTGCACGTCAGTCCGCAAGGCTCGTGGGAAGGACCGCCACCGGATGCTGGGCTGGTGGTCTCCCCATCACAGGGGACAGCAGCGTGCCTAGGCAGGGTGCTGGTAGGCGCAGGGATGTAGGAATGCAGGTGCTGCCAGCACAATGTTTGACCTGAAAGGGACAGTCTTGTGTAATTTGCCTCTTTGGCTGAGCAACCATCTTACAGTAGGAGAAACCAGGGCACAAAATAAGCTGTGACTTGGCCTGCCTTCCCTTGGTAGGATGGTGCTGAGAAGGGAGCCGGGAGCCCTCCGTTTTGGATAAAGACCCCCTCGGGGAGGTGCTGAAGGTCTGCACTTGCCTTTGTCTGGTTTCCCTCAGCAGAGCCCGCCGATCGCGGCGCTGATCTCCTGACAAGCGCTTCTGCCCGGAGAGGCACTGGGGTATGGGCTGGTCCTTGCCATCCTCCTTGCGTGTCCTCACAGTGTCCCAGATCACTTTCCAATGGTAAAAAGGCATCTGCGGGGACCAGGACAGGGGTGTTGGTTGGAACCTGTAAAACTGCAGCGGCCTGGGGAGCTGTGGAGCTTCTCCAGTGGGAGGGATCGAGGTTTCTGTGCCATCCGTAGGCATCAGCTGCTGCCAGTCGTGGTGGATGAGCATCAGACGTGGGCAGCGATGGCCCTGGGTGGAAGGAGCCTCGCGCCTGTCCTGCTTTGAGGGCTTTGCCTGTTACGCCTGTCAGGAGCGCGGCTCTGGATAGCTATTTGATTTGGCAGCCTGTGCAGGCCTGGCAGCCCTAAGAGTGGGATGCGGGCACCAGAACCGTGCCCTCCTCTCCCTTTTTTTCATCACTCCACCCATCCCCAGCTTTCTGCTGTGCTGGGCAGGAGAAAGCACCTTCCCGGGGCTGCGTCCCACTCCTCCACCTGGAAAATGAGTGATGTGTCCCCTTTCCTTTCTCGGGGCTTACCAGCAGAAGCCAAGATCGCATTTGACAGTGGAGGCCAAGTACCTTCGCTGTGCTGCTGGGAAGTACGAGTGCGGCTCTCCTGTTGGCTTCTCCCAGAGATGAGCTTCTCTGTCCCAGCTTGTTCTCGGAGCATGAAACGTGGGGAGCTGCTGGGAAGAGTACTCCAAAAAGAGTTAAATACCTTTTTGTTATTCTTATTTATTTCTGTGATGCCATCTGCGTATATCCATTTTGGAATGGCTGAAGTGGGTGTTTTTTGTAGTCTTTAATTAGTTTCCTAATTGTTAGCAGGGAATCCTGTTTCACGTGAACTTGACACTGCAAGAGACAAGTCTAAAGCCTTGTTTGTTGTCTTTGCTGTGAGAACTGTACAAACCCAAACGAAGAACAGAGAAGTGCATCGGCGTGGCTGTAATTCAGTCAGTAGCACCTTTCCTCCCAAAACATTTCCACATGTCAGTAGTTCAGTAATGAGCTGCCTAGGTTGCCCACCTCCATTGGAGAATTCAGTGTGAGTTTTGCTCCCCACTCTCTTTTAAAAGTCTCTTTTAAAAAAATCACGGTATTCAGTGTTTGAATCTGCTTTGGAGCCTGTTTCAAAAAACAAAACCAAGCAAACAAAAAACCCTCCCAAAACCGAGACCTGTTTTTGCTCATTGAAAGTCAGTTTCATGAGTTGAAGTTGCAAACAGTTTGTAAAAAACGAGTTACTTTGCCTTAAGCAGAACTTCAGCAAAGAATTGTCCTGTCACTTACAAATATTTTGCTATAAATGTAATTTTAGCCCTGATTTTGCAGGTGCGTGTGTTATTTTAGTGATTTACCCACCTGAGCGTTTGTGCAATCAGGACCTTAGATGTAAGTGACTGCTCCCCAGCCCGCATAGTGCTTTTGAAATATTCAGAGAGACTCAGCTGCTGGTGGCAAATGCTTATCAGTTAGTTTATTATGCTTTCTAATCGAAAGTAATTTCACAAAGTCCTAGTCTAATTAAAATGTATTACTTATATTAGTAGGGTTTAGACCTTTTTTAAGGGCTCTGGTTATTTTTCTGATGCTGGTACAGACCCCTATGCAACAAATGTAAGGCTATTGCAATAATAGGCTGCCTTTCGTAAGTACTTTCCCCCGAGCTCCCAGCAGTAGCCTACAGACCCTTGGAGGTCCGCAGTGGGTAGGTTTAACACCAGTGAAGCAAACCAGCTGCCCTAGGATTTCCTAGTTCTCAGGCCGATGCTGGCAGTGCTGTGCTCCGAGCCCTTTCAGTGGAAAGGGACGATGTTGGCATCCCTCAGGGCTCCTGATCCCTGTCCGGGTGATGCTGAGCTTTGTATTCATCTCGCTGCGACCAGATGGAGAGGTTAATTGCTTTGCCCAACCTCAGGTTGAAACCAAGTTGCAGAAGAGGGTAGCTGTAGGTGATGGTTGGTTAGTTGGAAGGGGAGAGAGGAGAGGTGAGCATGTCCAAGAGTAATGGCGTGTTTTGGGATTGCCCTTCCTCCAAGACCTGATCCTGAGCATGGTGGATGGCTGCTGTTCTGGTGTTTGATCTGTGGCTGTTCCTGGCTGTGGGGGGGTGCAATGGCTGGGGCTGTGGTTGCTGTTTGCAGTATATTTGGAAAAGTTATCAGGAGTGTGCAAAGAATTGGTCTCTCTTGGAAATTGATAGAAGAATCCCAATAGCAACTGCACCAGGAGGCCAGGCTCTTACTTCTCTTGCTGCCTCCTCGCCTCCCCACCAGGCACGGATGTTGACATGCCTGGAGCAGCTCTGTTGTCCTATTTAGCAGACTCAAACTCAGATCGTGTGCAAGTCGCTCAGCTTGAGGTGAGAGCCCAGCCGTGCTCCTGCCAGATGTGACACGCTGATGGTCACGGAGGGGACGAGGCAGATCTGGGACCTGGCTCAAGAAGGACGCGTGCCATGCGGGCTCCCTTCCGCACGCAAGGCGTGCATCCACGGAGTCTTCCCTGCTCTGGAGAGTCGTGGCTAATGGCTGACCCTGGGCTTGGGAAGAAGGAGAGGTATGGGGGAGTTGGGATTGTAGCGTGAAACAGCAGGGAATCTGTGCATCGCCCTTGGCCAGTAGGCTAGTCTAATGCCTCGTCTGATTTACATATCAATTAATTTTTATTTTAAGAGGACTCAAGTGGACCCAAGTGCCAGACTGCGTCTCAGTATGCTGCAGGAGGAGCCCAGGAACTGCTTGATTTGATCTGAACAACAAGCCTGAGGGTGGTATTGCTTAATGAGCCAAAGACCCCTCTGGCTGAAATCAGTTCCTTTCCATCCGAAACGGGCAAGTGCCAATTTTTCTGGGGGTTTTAAGGTCCTTTTGAACAGTCCAGGCAGTGAGTGAGTGAGAGAGGGTCATGTAGATCCTGGCGATGGTCAGGATCCTGTCTGACAGGAGGATGGCTCGCCTAGGATATGCTGCTGCCCTCGGCTTTCCCAGTGCCACAGGACCAATTCTCTGAGGCGCTGCTCCCCGCCACCGTATGTCTTGTCAGACCGATGCTGCCTGGCTCACCACACCCCAGGTGCGGGACAAAACCTATGGGAGAAGGGTGGTTGCAGGGTAGCTGCTGGATGCAGAGCTCCCCTGGTTGGCCCCACTGCTGTGGGGTGGGGAGGAAGCCAACCTCCCCTGCCCGGAGGCAGGAAACAAGAACCACGTGGGCTGCCTCGGAGCCCTGCTGCCAGCACCTCGTGCTCGCACCGAAAGCAGCGTGGCTGGGCTTGGGCTCACTGACTGCCCACCATGCCACCGGTGGCCCTGTTCTGTGTCCTCTGTTTGCAAAGTGAGGAGGGGAATGCAGACCCCCCTCGGTAAGGGGGGGGGGGGGGTGTCTCCCCTTTTAGCTCTGCTGCACTGGTGCTCCAGTGCCTGAAACGGGAGGCTGCAGCCAGAGCTCCCGCAGGCTCTCTTCCTCTTTCTGCTGTGAATCTGCTGTGCATCCATCCTCAGGCACTTGCCCAGGCTCTGGCTGTCAGTGCCCGGCTGTTGCGTATGCCAGGAATAAAGGCAGCTCATGGGCTGTAGCACACTGCCTTTGCCCAGGCCCCCGTAGCCAGTCAGCCCCGGCATGACGGCTGTGCTGGGGTTTGCAGTTGCTGCTGCTTCCTGGGGAAGAAGGGTCTTGCAGTCTTCATGGCAGGGCTTTTTCCTCCTGCGTTCCAGGTCTCTCGACAGTCATCCTAAGGTCTTTCTGTGACCCCCAGCCGGGGTCCTGGGACTCCCGCTTCCCATCGTTGGAAGTAGTGGTTATCAGAGGGAAGGGCAACGTAAGCTTTCTCGGCAGACTCTCTGTGTTTGTCCTGTTCAATTACAATGCAGCAGCAGTGGCACCAGCCGCCGCCTTCCTTCCCTCTCTGGGCTGGAGCGCTGCAGGCTCTCGGCAAATGCTGTCTGCGGACATCTGCTGCCTCCTCCCCCACCGCCTCCTGGCAAGCGGCAGCAGCTTCCCAGCGAACAGCCTGCTCTTTGCATCACCCCCCGCACGCCCGACCAAAGCTCCCTTCTGCTCTTACAGGCTCCTTCGCAGGACCTTGAAATGGTGGTTTCCCCGGTGCTGGCTCGGCTCCAAGCAGGCAGCCTTCTGTCTCACAAGACCGTAGCTGAAAAAAATCAGGGTGCCTGATGGAGGGGAAAGGCTTATTAAAGGTGATGCTTACCCGGTTCTGGCTCATGATTCAAACAGGCAGCCCTCTCCTTGGCAGGTCTCCAGCCATCGCCTGGGGCCTGAGGCAGGCGCGGAGTCTGGGGCAGAAAGCTCAGAGCCATTTGACTGGAGCAGATGCAGCAAGGTCAGCTGTGAGCTGCAGCCCTGGTGCCAGCGCTGGATGCTCTGGTCCGATGTCTGGCTCAGGCCTGTCGTGCGCAGCTGCGGGGGGGGCAAAGTTCGCTATTCCAGGTATTCATCTGGCCCCTTTGGGGAGAAGGGAGGTCTGTTTCTTTCTGCTGTGGATGAGCGCTGGGCTGATGTGCTCCTTGGGTGCAGAGGGCAGCAGGGCTGTGGATTTCCATCTCCTGAGAGCAACCCCAGGCTTGGTAGTTCTGCCGTCTTGGCAGCAGGAAGAGCACTGCAAAGTGGCATTTCTGTGGCTTCAGCCTCTCGGTGCTGCTGCACCGAGGTTCCTGTCTGTGGGTATGCATTTGTCACCAGAAAGCATGGCTGTAGCCTGAGAGGAAATCTTTACCCCAAGCCCAGCCAGTCCCCCAACACGACAGTCGCTGAGATGCCCTGGCTGCACCGTGTGTGCTTCTAGCCTGGGGGCTTCTCCGGAGGTGGGAGTGGAGGAGCTGGGAGGGATGGAGCGGAAGGATTTAATGAAGAGGACATGGGGGGTGGGGGTGGGCATAGCAAACTCCTTTCTCCTGAAACTGGTGAAGCAGTAGCTGGGAGCATGAAGGCAACGCTGGGCTGTGATCTCAGGGAAAGCCCAGAAGGAGGGCTGAGGTATGTGGATTAGTCAGAAGAGATGGTAGAGGATGAAAGAGGATTCAGCAGCTCTGACTGTAAAGGCAGGTTTGGAAGAAGGAGCTGGAGGGATTGCAGGTGGGACATGAAAACAGGAGCTTGGAAAGATGGAATAAACGAAGCCGGTGGGGAAATTTGCCGTTTTGTACCTGGATCAGAAAGATGCGAGCGCGATTCAAAGGGATTTAGACAAGAAGGCACAAGTCTGTGTTTGGAGGGAGAGGGATCATCATCTTTGCTGTGACCGTCTTTGCGGTGGAGGGGTGCAGAGGCACAGCCAGATCCCCCCTGCCAGCTTGGAGGAAGCGCAGTGTTATGGAGGAGCGTTGCTCAGCACGCGGTTAGTTGACAGTAGGTTCTGGCCTCCCTGTTTGGTTAGTAAGACTGTGGTCCATGCCTGTGCCAGGCGTCGAAGAAGCAGTGGCGGGAGAGCCAGGTGACTGCCACTGGAGGAGCCTGTGAAATTATCTGAGTGCCTGTGAAGGATGTGGCATGGAGATGGGAGCCGCGGAGCCAGGCTGGGGCTGGGCACCTGGCTGACAGCAAGCAGTGAGGCTGGGGGCTGCATGGTGAGCGGGGCTGAGGCTCTGCGGTGTCACCAGCGAAGGGCCCTGGCACACCCTTCAGCATGCTTCTGGGTGCCAGTCTGTGGCAACCGGGACCAGTGCTGCTGCGCAGCGGGGAAGAGCCTAGAGCAGATCCGGCAGCCAGACCTGAGTCGAGCACTCGGGTCTCCTGTTTGCCTGGGCAGTAACTGCAGGCCCCTCCTCCTCGTCGGCATGGCGCTGAGCACGAAGGAGATGAAGTGAGGGAAAGATGGGGCATGCGTCTGAGAGGAAGATGAGAGGTGCTGCTGAGAAACAGAACTGAGCTCCCTTCCTCTTTGTGTGCTGGCGGATACTCAGTGGGGTGGGGGCAGCGGGGCTGGGCTGCAGGCCAGAAATGCTCGCACACATCCCTGGGAGAGGAAGCTGAAATGCTGCAGGAAGCCATGCTCTCGCCTGTACAGGTGATCCAGAGCTGCTGCGTCGCGGGGGTGGGACAGCAAAGCCATGCCTCCCCCAGCCAGCTGGACCCTGTCCCAGAGCCTGAGAGGAGGTGGCTAAGGAGATAAGGGAGCCCTGGTGGGCAGCCTTTAAAGCCCCCCCGCCCAGGGAATGGGAGCATCACCAGCAGCTGGAGGCAAGACTGGTAGGTCCTGGTGTTTGCCCGATGCTGAGGAGAAGCAGAAGGTGCCACGTGGAGGCTGGTTGCTGCGTCCCCCACGAGATCAGCGGGGGAGAGGGGGAAGGCAGCGGGGCATGACGTTACCCTGGGAAGAAAGCACTGATGAGTGGATGCAGAGGGATTGCCAGGGCCCAGGAGGTCACGGGGTAGGGCATCCTTCCCTTGAGTGGAGAAGGCATGCCAGGAGTCCGGCAGAACCCTGCCGATGGGAGCATTATCTCCCACGAGTGCCGTGGTTAGTGCCCCCAGTTGTGGCTTTGTGCCCATAGGCTTCTAGGAGGGCAGTGGCGTGGCAGGGACGGGCGTATGGGCTGCAGAGACTGGTGTTGGACTCAAGGAGACTGGTACCTGGCTCTTCTCCCTTCTACAGTGGCGCTGGGTGCGTTCCTGTAAGCCGCCTTTCCCTCTGTGCCGAGGCTAATGCAGGGCTTTACTGCAGGCACACGCCTCTCACTCCGCTGGGCTCTTGTTTTCCCCTGCTAGGAGTCTGACTCCCGGACGTAGCCCGCCAGCAGGACCTGGTTGCTGGCAAGCCAGGAAGCAGGCTGAGCTTGCGTGCGGGCGGCTGAGTCCAGGCCCCGGGCAACGCCAAGGCATCAGCTGGCGCTCCGGGGAGGCGAGCTACCTCCCCAGCCCAGCCCCGCACAGGGTGGCCTCCGGGGGAGGCCGTCCCCGATGGGTCTGCAGCGGCCATTCTCCCCACCCTCCTCTTCCCACGCAGCAGCCATCCTCCCCACCCTCCTCTTCCCGCGCTCCTCGAGGGATGGAGCCAGGCGAGACGGAGGGAAGGAATCGCCCCACGAAGGGTTAACGGTACACTCCAGCCCGCGGCTCTGAGCAGCTTGGGCCATGCTGCAGGAGCAGTGTTTAGCAGCTTGCTCCAGTTGGCGTCTTTCCCAGAATGCTTTGGAAAAGCACTGACCTCTGACCCCCAGTACAAACTCAGCCCAGCACGTGGGAGGGAGAAATTACTCCCAGACCTTCAGGCTCCAGGGTTTACAAGCTGCCTGCAATAAAGCAGCCATTTTTTCCGACAGTTACTAAATCTCCCCTTTTAGCTCCGCTGCAAACCTCTACCCGTCGCTCCCCTCCCCTGCCCCCAGCCCCATGTCTTGCTACTTCTGCTCAAATCAGAAACATCTCCGAAGGTGAGGCCAGCCTGTTCCCCCCGGGCTGAAGGCTGGGGAGAGCTCGAGCCGCCGGTCCATGAGCGATGCCCCTCGCCCTGCAGCGGTGGGTCCCGTCCGGCTTGGCAGCTGTCCTTGCGTCTGTCTGCCTGCTTCCTGCGTGAACCGGTGCTGGCAGCAGCAGGCTCCCCAGGTGCCTCTCTGCAGCAGTCCCTGGGGGGGTCCTGCGCCTGCTACCCCCGCCCACGGGGGTGCGCGTCTGCACCTCTCTTCTGAGCCCTCATGAGGCTGGTAGGGGGGTGCTGCTGGAGATGATACCTTGTCCGGGGCAGCTGGCAGACCACGTTTCAGTATTGTCTTTGTGTCCGTGCTGGGGACCGGGAGCCAAAGGGCAAAGGTTTTCTTCTCAGCTTTGCTGATGGCTGGGGCAGCTTTGGGCAAGGCCTTGGTTTTTCTGTGCCTCCATTCTGCTATCTTGAAATGGGAGTAAGAGCCACAGGGTTTGCGCTTACCTGTCGTCAGCTCCTTTAGGTAACTTATTCTGTCTGCGCTCCCCGCAGTGAGCAAGGGATTAATCTCCAGGGAGGCTGGCCAGTTTCTATGGGAGATCACTGCGTGGGAGGCTCACGAGGCTTCACCAGCTCGTGTTTGTAATGCCTGCTGCAGCTGCAAAGTGCCAAGTACTGCTTATTCACATACGACTTCATGACCATCCAGTTGTGTGGAAGCGCCGAGTCGGCGTGGGGCGGTGAGCTCTGCGTGTCTGGTGCCGTGCTGAGCATGCCAGCGTGTTGCGTTGCCACAAAGGGCGTGGGGAGCGCGTGTTCGTGTTTGTACAGCGCTTTGGGAACAGAAAGCGCTCGTTACGAGTGGCTACCGTGCCATGGGCGCTGTGGGATCCAGATAAATAAAACGGGAGCTGGTATTTCAAAACAACCTCTTCCCCGCTCCTCCCACCTCCTGTGCACATTCCTTTGGCAGGGAGCAGACGAAGGTGGGGAGCTGCCCGCAGCATGCAGCCCTAGCCCACGGCCCGAGAGCAGCCGCAGCGGCAGGCAGCGTACCGCGCAGCTCTCTTCCCAGCAGATGCAGGACACCTCGGACACACCTTGGATGCAGCAGGTCACCCTAGCCTTGGCCGTGACGACTGGCAGGTAGACGGCACCTGCCTGGGGACCCAGACCGCAGTCTCCAGCCTTGAGGTGGCTGGAGGGAACCAGCTCTGGGGGCAGCCCCTTAAGCTTTCACTGCACTTCTTTTCAGACCCAGCGTTTTGCCGGGTGCAGTGCTGTGGCAGGAGTCTCACGCTGCGCGTGGCGCCGGCAGCATGGCAGCAGCAGACCTGTGCTGTGCCTTGCTCTGCGCCGAGCCCCTGGGCACAACGTGACAGGGAAGCCATTTTCCTAAACACATCTTGGGCCAGTCTAGGATCTGCTCGACATGCAACAAAAAAGCACGTTCATCCGAATCCCCTTCTCTCCCCTCTCCGAGATCTTGGTTTTGTTTTTAAATCTATATGGCAGGCGACCAAACTGGCTGAGTCAGTCAGCTGGCTAGCCACCAGAAGTAAAAATGCGGTTTTGTCCCCTCCCTCGTTCCTCCCCCCCCCTCCCCCCCGGGATTTTTTTTTCTCCTTCGCTTAGCGACAGTTTCATGTATTGACAACAAACCTCTTTCTGCCTCCTTCTCTCTCGGGGCCAGGACAAGTGGAAGCTGGTTTTTGTTTTCAGAATTGGTCTAGGGGGAGAAGGTGCAGGATGGCAGCCTGGTTTTGCCTTCTTGCTTCTGCCTGTAGTGATGCTGCTGGGTAGGAGGGGGAGCTGCCCGCTGCACCCAGGCCCACGCAGGCTCATGGCAGTGTCCACTCTCGTATGGGCAATTAGAGGGAGGGACAGAGAGGTGAAGTGTCTTGCCCAAGGCCATGCAGGTCAGGCCTGGGAGGATGGGAGCTGAGGAGCGAGTCTCCCTCAGCTGCTGGCACCTGGGAGCCGCGCCGGCCGTGGGCTGGTTTTTGGGGGGTAGGAGGAGGTGAGAAGGTGAAGCTTTTTTCCTGAGTGTTTACAAATGCTCCTGGCTGCCATGGTGCAGGTGTGGCTTGTTGAAATGCACCCTGGAGTTGGCTCTTCTGCTGGGAAGATGGGAGCCAACAACCCTCTTGTGTGAATGGTCCAACATGTTGTTGTTGCAGCCAGACACCGTGTTGTCAAGGGGGGAGCAGACGTGTTTGGCCTCTCCGCTGGCAGGCTGTGTGGGCAGCTGGCCGGGTTTCAGGCGCCTCATGCTGTCGGGCTGCACACGATGCGTGTATCCTGGGGACAGGGGCACAGGCATCTCCTGTGGGCACTGTTGCGGCAGGGTGGTACAGGAGCTGTCTGCTTCCACTGCGCTGGAAGTCATCACTGGTAAGCGCTGATATCGCTCCCCAAAGCCGGGGGATTGCACGGCTCTCTCCCTGCCCGCTGCACCAAGCGCTAGGGTGAAACGGGTGCACTGGAGCACTGGGAGTCAGGTGTGGACACGAAAGGTTTGAGAGCCCCTGCTTGCTGCTGGCAGCATTCCTGGGCCTCAACTTTGGTCTGTTAATTCCCAGGAAGCAGCATCCCGGCTTGGGAGCTCAGCTTTCCCCTAGGCTTTCAGGAAAGCCACCAGTCACTGTCTCACCTCGTGCTCCAGATGTAGCTGGGCTTGGGCAGAAGCAGGGTGCATGTGGAAAACCCCCCCAGGTTTTCTGCCCTGCAGCCTGTGGTTTGGCCATCAACATTTTTACTCCCTATGCATCCAACTTCTGTAGCCCAGCTGTGGGCAGCCTTGTGACCCGTTCCCAGGGTGGAGGGGGGGTGACGCAGGTGTGATCTGAGTACTGCCAGCTCTGCTCGTTGGTTGTGACAAGTCCGCGTCCCAGCCTGAACTGCGCGACAGGTCGTGGGATCTCGCTGTGTGTCCCAGCTCCCGGGGGTCACTGGGCGCCTGAACATGTGGTACCTCGCAGGAGCAAAACTTAGGGAGCAAACAAAGGAAGCTCCTCAGGGCGAGAGGAGTTTTCAGATGCAAATTGGCTGGTTGGTTTCAGAGACAGATTTTCTTAATTTGTATGTTGATTTTTTGCTGTTTCAAATGCATAAATCGCAGCAAATGCTCCAGCCTGACTCTGGCTTCTGTGTACTTCAGCAAGAGGGCTGTATGAGAGCAAGCAGCCGCTTGGCTGCTGTGAGCCATGCGGGTATCTGAGGATACCCGCACTGGTCTGAACTAGTTTGCTGCTTCCTCCGTCATATATCACCACTGAATTGCGAGACGTACTTCCAAGGCAGCAAAGGCAGGGAAGGGGAGAAGTTGCTTTACTGTTTTTTATTTTAGCAGGAAAGGATGTGATGGGCTAAGAAATGTAAAAGGCAAAATAAATTCTCCAGAATATTTTGCTCCGTTGAAATGAAGGGAACTTAAAGGTGCACAAGCAAGCTTGAGAACGCAGTGGGGAAAGGTGCGTGCAAGCTCCTGGTAAGGCTGAGCCTCTTTGCCACGTGTCACATGGGGGATGCAGAGGTGAGGGAAACGATAGCTATCTTAGACCCTAAAAGATGTCTCTCTGTACATGTAATTGTGCCCCCACCTCTTCTCCGACGGTCAGAGGCCCTGCCTATACTACACAGCTGGAGGCGGCTATGAAAACACTGCAATGTGCACGCGTCCACGGTTCATGCAGGAACTGTGATAGCGGGACAGAAGCAGTGAGGAAAAGTGAGAAGTGCTGCTGGGATCTGGTGTTTGTTGGCAGAGATTTCTGGGGCTGGAAATGAGTAGAGGGCAATGGATGCTGCACGTTTGCTGGCCACTAAGGGAAGGAGCTTTAAGGTCAGGAGGTAGCTGCTGGGGATGCATCGCCTACAGTTGTGTGTGCCTAGTCCTTGGCCTGTCCTCACTTCCCAGTCTCTTAAGAGCTTATGCCCGTAGGGTTGAGGAGGTGTGGGAAGAGGAGAGCTCTGTAGCAATACCCAAGTCTCTGTCTGATGGAATAACTGCGCCTGATGTAGCCATGCTTTCTCCTTAAACTTATTTGCAGTCATTCAGCAAATGTCCATGACAGAAGAAGAGCAGGAACGGTTTGGAAGGGAATGTAGTAACTCAGAGTGACCTGCAGGTTGCTGGCACCCATGGCCGGGTGCTGAAGTTGAGACCGTTATTTTCCACCAAACTTGGAGCCCACTGAGGGCCTGAGCTGGTACAGGAGCTATTTGTGTGCAGTGCTTTTGGAAGTTATCTAGGCTAGTGGGTAGCTACTTGATCCTGGTACTTACCTGTTTGCTTTTGCTGGAGAGAAGGAAACAAGACTTACCAGTTCCATGTTGTCCTGGTCAGTGTCATTCTCTGGTTCTCAGGCCCTTGCCTGGTTGGATTGCAAATCTGTGGGGATCTTGAAATCCCATTGCTCTTTCTGAGAGACGAGGGCGTGGGAAATAATCCTGAAATGGATCTGCTGTTTAAATCCTGTCCACCTCATGATCTGAAACCTCTGACAAAACTGCCTGGCCTTCAGCCCCCCATTTACACCCTAGCTGTGCTGTACTCCTCAAAATGCTGGTGCTGCCTTAACAGCTGTTTGTGGTGTTCCTCCACCCAACAATATGGTTTTTAATGTTGGAGGAGCGGAGGAGGGAAGCATCCCTGAGGGACTACTTAACTTCTACACCTGCTTACATTCTGCTCCCCGGGCAGGTGACCGGTGTTCGGCACAGTCTGTTTCTAACCTCATCACCAGGAAAGACGCTTGTAACAAGGTCTGACCCATGGGCAAACTTTTAAACAAACACAAACTCCTGCATCAAATCAATACCTGGATCAATGGGTTTTTTTTCCCCTCTGTCAGAAATAGAGTATAGCTGTGTTGACTCAGTCTGCTGTGTTTCCCAGCACATCTTCCCGTCAAAGGCTGAAATGCAGAGCTGGAATTTCAAGCTCTTTCCATTTACATTGTCACCTGAGTCTAAGGTGTACCTGCATTTTAGGCTTCTTGGAAAGTCTTGCTCATAGTTCTTGAAGCTAGCTGGCTATCTCAAGTACATCAGAGGGGTGAAAGAGACTGGGCTGCTTGGCAAACCCTGAGCAAAACTGTGGTGGTATGTACTTTCTGCCCTCTGACCTTCCTACCTGTCAGGTTCCCTTTTGAATGCACTCCGGGAAAAGCCGAGTGACACTTCAGTAGTACAGTACTCTGGTATGGCAGCCTTGGTCCCTTCCACCAGCCCACATGTGCAGGTACAGTCTTGAGAGAGCCCCCCGCAGTGTTTCTCACCAGTGGGCTCTGTGTGTGTGTGTTGGTTGAGGAGGCTTAGCTCTGCATGTGCTGCATCGTGGCGGGCATTCCCCACCACATTGCCGTGGGGGTTAGCAACTGGCAGAAACGGAGCGCCCTGAGACAGCCCCATCCTGTACCACAGCCAGGCACTTTTGTGTTTGAGGCTTTGTCTATAGTTTTACTCAGTCTGGAAGGGAAAATCACTCTTGTGGAACTAGTTAGAGAGGAAAACCTAGCTGCTGTCTGATCCTCGGGCTGTCATCACTGCATGGAGTGTGGACACCGGTTGTCCCCTCCCTGTGGCTGTGTGTGCATGTCGCGCTGTGATGTGGTGGCAGCAGGGTCAGCAGCCAGGGCTGAGCTTCTCCGTGATGGTGCCCGCTGAATAACGGGTGTTTGAGTATGGGCTGTGCTGGGCACAGAGCAGGTGGGCAGCACTGTGCCCTGAGGATGCTCAGAAAGACAGTCTGCTCCTGGACAATATGTCCAGATTTCGGAGCTGACACCTCATTTCCCATTTTGCCTTGTGAGCACGAAGATGACTGTTGTCTCCTGGATTTGCCCACGTGGAGTGAGGCTAATGGGCTTGGCAGTCAGAAGGGTGAACCTACCGATGTCTTTGGTATTTGGAAAGAGCTATGAGAGACTTGGAGCCTACTCTGCCCCAAGAGAAAGCTGTCGTGTCTGCAGTAGGAGCCTTGCCCCAGCTCTCTCTGTGGAGTGCTTGAGGAAATCCTGCAAGCCCCAGCTGGATGTGAGCAGGGTGGTGTGTCTCCGGCCTCACGCAGATCAGGCTTTACTTGCTTTCGCAGCGAGGTTCTGGTGCCCGGAGGTGGGGTTGCTGAATTTGCTGAGCCAAGCGCTGAACAAGAGAACCGGTGTCCTCCCTTCCCTGCTGTGCTGTAGGGTAGGCTCGCTGTCTGGATTGCAGTGCCAGGGCCTGGGGACAGCAGGACCTCACGGGACAAACTGGTTCACGCTGGGGCCATGCAGGGCTGGGCTGCAGCAGGAGAGGTGCCTGGCCGTGTCCCGCAGCGCTGCCGTCCCGCCAGGGACGAAGGCACGGCAGGGCTGCCGTCACATCCACTGGTAGAGAGGCTTCCACATTCTCTCACGCCCACGCGCTGGTACGAACGCGCACACGCGTACAGATGCAGGTTTGTACCAGCGTGAACATGCTCGCGCAGATTCGCATGGATCTGCGGTTAAGCAGGCACACCCACGCCAACATGGATGCAAACAGACCCATGCTGGTGCGGGCCTGCTCGCCATCACAGAGGCAGACATGTTTGTATTCGCACAGCTTCAGGCTTGTGCCGGCACAGGCGCAGGCATACATGCTCCTGCGCTCACAGACACAGGCGACAGAGCTAAGCCACAGCACTGGTCTATTTTTGGGAGCACTCCTAAGAATTGTGAGCGTGTTTCAGATGTTAGAGTCTTAGATGGGGGAAAGCTAGAACAGATGGCTGGAGGGTTCAGAGCAGCAGCCCTGCTGAGAGCAGATATTTATAGGCAGATTTAACCCTTGTGTGGTCTCTGGAGCCATGTTTAAAGGAACAGTGTCTGAAGCGAATGTTGTGGAGCCGAGTGGTGACCTCTGAGGGTGTGCTGTCCTATCTGGTTTCTGTGAGCTGATTATCAGTGCAGTCTGCAAATCCCGTCTATGCTCTACCTCTTTCTCGAGCACAGGGACGCAGCTTTCCTTAGACCATAGAGCCTGGTTTCTGTAAGCCTTGGTGAAACTGGACCGGTCGTGCTTATTACTTGCTGTCCGAGCTGGGGCAATGGGTACTGAGGCTGTCCTGTGCTTGCATGACCAGCAAAATGAGGACAAAGATTGTTTTGTCCCTCTTGCCCTGATTTTTTTTTTTTCTTCTCTCTTCC